>JAVGWO010000035.1:0-91018 GCA_034509495.1 Acestrorhynchus altus | reverse complement strand
TGTTTCAGAGGTCTGGACATGACAGTGTATTTCAATGCTCAGAAATCACATTTTAGCCCCTTTGCCATGTTTTGAACTCTTGTTTACGATGTGAAAATTAAAAAATGCTGTAATGCTTAACAAGAGAACAATGTTAAACCAACCCTCTCCAGGTCCACCATTACTACATCTATAACCTTCTCTCAGGTCTTGCTCTTCTCATTCTGCCCTGCAGCTCCATCTCCACCATGCTTTGAGGATATCCACTATTCCTCCCAAACACGTCCAAAGCATCTCAACCTGGCCTCTCTGGTTTTTTTCGCAGAGTGACATAAATATGATACATTTAGATAAAAGTAAATATAAAATGATGGATAGTTTGCTTGAAGTGACTTTCCAGTAAGGAGAGCAGAGCAGAGCATCGAATCAGTATCAACATCAAATATTACCAGGAAATTGAATTGAAATTTAGGGAATTTTAAAGATATTTGGTGGGTCTGTGATGATAAAGAATATATATTTTTGCCATATGGGTGGTCTGGATGTTGTTATATGTCAAAAATATATGTTATATGGTCTTTTCAGAAAGGTGTAGGTATAGTCTTTTCAGAAAGGTGTAGCAACTGATGAGATTCCTTCTGAGGGTGTAAGAAAAGGGAAATGGCACAATTACATCATTTGGAGTCTTACCATTGGAGAATAAGTTTAGGAGAAAAGTGGGGCATGGGATTTTTTCGGTGGTATGGGGTGATATTTCTAGCAGATCATATTGAAATTTTACATATACTTTGTAAGGGTCTGCAAATGAAACTATAAAGGGTTTTGAACATTTGTCAAATACGCAAAAAATTATAGGTTGATGTTGCTTAAACATGATATGGCTCTTGATTATATTTTGGCCAAACAAAGTGGCCTAAGTGTGGTTTTGAATTTTACAGGGAATGCCTGTTATACTTTGATCCCTGATAATTCTGACAATATGACAAGTGTTATAGATACTTTAAAGAACATAAGGGATGCCATTGGTCCAGCAGAAGGAGCAGGATGGTGTGTGCTTGTCTATTGGAAAAGTTTGGACCCGAGGGAGCCTTGTTGATTCAAATCATGATAGCAGCTCTTATCATTGAGTGTGATGTTTTTTTTGTTGTACATTAATGTTGACATTTGCAAAAGCTATGATATTGAGATGGGTTGGAGTTGTGATGCTTGGAGATCAGGTTCAGATGCCAATACTACAGATGTCTGGCAAGGACGAGAAAGTGGTAATAGATGATGATGGGGCCTCACGTCCAAGGCGGCCTGCCCCGGCGAGGTAGTAGGGTCTTGTTCCTTGGTGGGTGTGGGGGTCCAAGGAGCCACCCAAGGTTGTCTGTTGATAGCAGCATTTCTGGCAGCAAGATTGGCTTTCTGATTTCCATCCGCCAGAGGTGATTTGCCGGGTTTCTGATGGACAGGATCACACAGAAACAGGTGTTCCTCACCCCAAGACACACACACAGCAAAACCAGAACGATAAATCTTGGTGTCTTTATCAAGGAAATGCACTCCACCTATGAAGATGGTCAGAGTGTCACTGTCATGAATCAGTCTCAGCCTGCACAGTGCATCTGGGAAAACATGGCAGCTTTCAGTCGTGTCCACCTTGTGGGGGTCGAGGGTTCTCCCTCCTTACTGTATGAAATTGCCGAGGAAGTTCAACTCTTTTTCCAGCAGCTGCAGATTCTTTGGACTCAGTTTCAGGCCTCCTTGTTCTAGAAGTGTCATCAGTTCATCCAAGAGATCCAGGTGTTCCTGTTGTGTGATAGACGAGCAGAATAGTATCAAAGCGATTTCAAAAGAGCTTCCGGTTTCGAGAAGGTTTTCAAAATTTGCTCAAACAGCGGTGGAAAACAGTGGGAGAATTTAGCCATCCCTATGGGAGTCTCGTCCAGGTGTACTGGTTTCCCTCAAAACTGAAAGCAAACTTGTGCTGGCTGTTCTTGTGGACGGGGACAATTCATCCTCACCTGATGAGCTCGCTGCTCATTATAACAATAGCCTAACTGATATTCTCAAGTCACTTGCCCCAGTCAAAACCCACTCTGTTTCATTCTCTCATTCTGTCCCCTGGTACACTCCTGAACTGCGGCTATTGAAAGTTAAGGCTCATCAACTTGAGCAACTTTATAGAAAATCTGGTCTCACTATACACAAAGAAATGCACAAAACTCACATACTAAATTATAAGGATAAAATTGTTCAAGCAAAATCACTATACTTCTCTTGGCTAATCAGTTCTAATGAATTCTCTAGTTAGCAGATCTCTCCAACCCACAGCCTCCCTTTTAATCAATCGACTCCTGTAACTCTCTAATGATGTGCGTTAATGAAAAAATTTGTAAAATCCACCAAGACATCTGTCCCATTCTTCTCCCTTTCTCTGTTCCTCTCTCACACAGCCAGTCTCTCTCCTATTTTCAACTCCCAGATACATCTATTTCTAACCTTGTTGTCAAATCAAAGACTTCTACCTGTCAGTTTGATCGTTTCCCTACAGTCTTAGTTAATTCTTGTCTTTTCTCCCTGCTCCCCCTTATAACTGCCATTATTCATTCCTCAGTTACTTACGGTATTGTCCCCACACTCTATAAAACAGTAGCCATCACTCCTATCTTGAAAAAAACTGCCTCGGATCCCAATAACCTCCATGCCATTTCAGACTTTCTATTCATTAGCAAAATACTTGAAAAAGTTATTGCCACTCAACTCCATACCTATCTATCCCAAAACTCCCTCTATGAACAATTCCAGTCTGGTTTCTGCCCCCTTCATAGCACAGAAACTGCCCTTATCAAGAGCACTAATGACCGGCATTATTCTCCATTTTGAATCTTCTTGATCTGAGTGCAGTCTTTGACACTATCTCTCATTTTATCATTTATCATTTTATCATTTTATCATTTACATTCAAGGCCTTCCATTATCTTGCCCCCCTATATCTATCAAATCTTCTCAATATCGTACCTTCCTTCCGCTCCCTCAGATCCTCCTCTTCCATCCATCACTCTTTGCCTTCTGCTCATCTGAGCTCCGCTCCTAAACTCTGGAACTCCCTCCCACCCGACTTCCGCAACATCGATTCTCTTCCTCTCTTTAAGTCAAGACTCAAAACTCACCTGTTCAATGAAGCTTATTCTCTGTAAATTTTCCACTCTACTGTCTCTTGTATGTGTTGTGTCCTTCTGTGTGTTTGTTGAATGTTGTGAAAGGGGCTTAAATAAAATGTATTAGAACTGCACTATTTGAGAACCCCTTGTTGTAACAGAAACTCAATGGTGGCCTAAAGGAAAGGATGTGCTTCAAGGGGGTACCCATATTACTTTTGGGGCAATGGGTCAATTAACTTTAACCAGCATGATGTCAAGAGAAATGGTTCCACAATCATGTTTGTGTTTAACAAAACCACCTTTATGTTTGATCAATAATTCTCAGATTTCTTGGTCTGGGGGTGCCAAAGGATCATCCAAATTATACTATTTGACAGACTTTATGGCAATTACTGAATGTGCATCAGATACTTTCAAATCAAACCTTTTGGGAAAATCAATAATCGAACCTTGTTTGCTCAAAGATCTGCACCGATTAAGGAACCTTCAGCATTCTTCCAACACAACACTGTATACACAAAAGCATAATTTCCAATAGCCAAATACATTGGGGAAATCTCAACAGCTGGTGCCCTGACAGTCATCTTTGCAAAAACCATGCAAGTTAATGGAATGATTTCTCTTCATTTTGCCATGTGTTCAGCTGTTTTCAAGATTCAAGAAAGTTGCAATGACTGAAAAGACAGTGTATACATTCAAAAACTGGCAAAATATACTGTAAAGTGTTATTTTAATGTTTCAGAGCTCTGGACAATCACGATTTTGCCCCTTTGTCTTTTTGAGCTGTTGTATAAGAACAAAACTTGAACAAAGCTGCAGTGCTTGATGAGTGAACAACAATGGTGTCTAACATGAATGTTTAAGTGCAATGGCCAGTACTGTGCATTTCATTGCTGAGAACACGTTGCCATGCAATTTTTTAAGATGTGAAATTCAATGAAAGCTGCAATGGTTGACAAAGGAACATACAGTGTTCACGGTCAAATCTGGCAAATTATAGTGTTTTATCAGTTATTTTTTGTTGGTAAATTCAGTTTCTTAAAGCTTCAGAGCTCTGGAGATTACATGATTCAGTGTTTCATGTTACAGTACATTCCAACACAGAGATATCACAAATTAGGCACTTTGCCATGTGTTAGGCTGATTTCAAGATTTGAAACTCAAAGAAAGTTGTAATGACTGACAAGACAGTGTTTACATTCAAAACTGGCAAAATATATTGCATGATCAGTTATTTTTTGTTGGTGAAGTGTTATTTTAATGTTTCAGAGCTCTGGACAAGACAGTGCATTTCAATTGCTATAAAATGGCACTTTTGCCCCTTTGCCTTGTTTTCAACTGTTGTTTAAGATGTGGAATGTAAACAAATCTGCAGTGCTTGACAAGTAAACAACAACGGTGTTTACATTCAAATCTGGCAAATAATAGTGTATTACCACTAATTCTGTGTTATAAAACTCTGTGTATGCTTAAGTTCAATGGACATTACAGTGCATTTCATTGCTGAGAACACATTGCCATGTGTTGAGGTGTTTTGTAAGATGTGAAAGTCAGTAAAAGCTGCAATGGTTGACAAAAAAGAACATAGACAATGTTCACAATCAATTCTGGCAAATTATAGTGATCAGTAATTTTTTTTTTGTAAAGGTTTCAGAGCTCTGGACATAACACGTTGCCATGTGTTGAGCTGATTTCAAGATTTGAAACTCAGTGAAAGTTGCAATGACTGACAAGACAACAAAATTTTTACATTGAAATCTGGCAAACATTGTATACATTGTATACATTGGTAAAATCTTATTTTATTGTTTCAAGGTTCAAGGTTCAATTTATTCGTCACATACATAGTTATACAGTACAACATGCAGTGAAATGCTTTTTAACAACTGTCTGTACACACAGATCAATAGGAGGCGAACGGAAAAGGTGGAGGAGAGGGTAAACAGAATAAACAGAATAAACAGAATACATATGTGCAATCTGGCAAATGTCAATTTTTTTATTCATAATAGAACATAGATGACAGGTCAAAAGTTTAGTCTGAGTACATGTAACATTTTAAAGGAAAAATATGTTGATTCAAAATTTCAAATCCCAAAAAAGTTGTGAAAAGTAGCAATAAGTTGCTGGAAAAAGGAAATTGAGCATATAACGAACAGCTGGAAGACCAATTAACACTAATTAGGTCAATTGACAACATGATTGGGTATAAAAAGAGCTTCTCACAGTGTCATTGTCTCTCTGAAGCCAAGCTGGTAAGAGGATCACCAATTCCACCATTCTATATAGAACATTTGGCGCATTATAAAGAGGAAGGTGCGACAAAGGCCCAAGACGATTGAACAGTTAGAGGCCTGTATTAGACATGAATGGGAGAGCATTCCTATTTCTAAACTTGAGAAACTGGCCTCCTCTGTCCCCAGAGATGTTGGCACCTCAACATCATTGCATTCAGTTTTTATTCACAATTTGTTTAGTGTCCCAACTTTTTTGGAACCTGTTTGGTATTATCAGTAATTCTTTGTTGTTAAAGTCTGAGCAGGGATGCCCAGACCTTCCTCTCCGTAGGGTGGACCGCCAGGCCACCCTACGGAGGAAACTCATTTTGGCCACTTGTATCCACGATCTTGTCCTTTCGGTCATTACCCACAGCTCATGACCATAGGTGAGGGTAGGAACGTAGACTGACCGGTAAATCACCACAACGGACCGATACACCGACCGCATGACTGCGGCGGCAGCGCCGATCCGTGTACCATGATAGTGTACCATCACTAAATCTTTGTTGTTCTTATATGAATGTTTCAGAGCTGTGCACAAGAAAGTGCATTCCATTGCTGAGAAAACATGTTTTAGCCACTTTGTCATGCGTTGAGCTGTTGTTTAAGATGTGAAACTCAAAGAAGACTGCAATGCTTGATAACAGAATGTGTTTACATTTAAATCTACCAAATAATAGTGTATATTCACTAATTGTTTGTTGTTCAAAAGTTATTTGAATGTTTCAGAGCTCTTCACAACGCTGAGAAAACTCGTTTTAGCCACTGTGCCATGTGTTCAGCTATGAGATGTGAATCTCAAAGAATGCTGCATTGCTTTACAGGAGCAAATAGACAGTGTTTTGATTGCAGTTAAACAATGAAAAAACACATTTTAGCTACTTTGCCATGAATAGAAAAGATGTTTGACAATTAATCTCACAGAAATATACTTTCTTGTGTACATGTTTTTCATAGTGTAATAACCTTAGACTCTCAATGCTGAGAAAACGCGTTTTATCCACTTTATCATGCATGGAACAGATGTGTTGAAAATATAGCTCACAGAATTGTAATGTCAGGTGTGTGGATATATGGAGGAGGGAGAGGACAGGGGTGAGAGTATATTTAAGGAGTGGGTGGAGCATGTCTCCAAAGTGGGCATGGCATTAAGTGACCACTCTCGAAGGTGGATCTGTGTGATGGGGGGTGAGATGGAGGCCATGGGTGTATGCCTTCAATACAGACTAACTGGCATATGGGGAATACAGGAATGAATTGTGTAGGTTGTTAGCTTGTCAGCTCTGCTGCCCCCTGTTGACTATAGAACTCATGGTGTTGTGGTAACATAAAGTACCACAACACCATGATGGTACATTTATGGTACTTTATGTAATATAAAGTGCCACGCCATGGAGTATGGGAGGAGGGTGCAGAGGTGGAAGGGGGAGGAGGAGAGAGCACTGATGGTAGAACTCCCTAGGGGGAGTAGACAAGGGGTAAAGGCCATATAGAGGATCGGGGAGTTGGAGGTACAGCAATTGGGGATGAAGGAGATAAGGTACAGGGGAGCAAGGGATGGAGTAGGCTGATGGAGGTAGTGGGGGGATTGGTTTGGGGGAAATGTTAAGGGGGCTTCCTGGGTTCTACAGGGAGCGCCTCACTGCATGGGTGGAGCTACTGCTCTCAATCCAGTGGTGGTATGGGGGAGGAAGATGCTCCAGTACCTTGTGGAATAGATAAGATGAGATAAAAAGATAATCTTTTATGAAGGCAGGGTTGGTGAGCTTGAGGGACATCCTCTAAGGGGGCCCTTGGCTTCCTGCCCATAAAGACAATAACGCTTTCTTCATGGCTGTGGATATAGAAGGGACTATAAGTAGTGGTGAACGTTTGTGTAAGCCTTAACTAACTGTTATCTTTCTTTCCATGTGTCACTGCAGGTCACCCTGTGATACTGGTTTGTGCTGCTGTATAGAGGTGTGGCTGGGAAATGGAGGTGTCGGTTTCCCATTGGGACCCAGAACTGCACTGGGCAATCTTCCTGCTCTTGCTGTCCTTTTCGCCTCCTGTGTGCTCTCTGTTTGAATAATAGCCTCAGTAGGGCCTGTTTGATGCTGCTGCTCTGTATTGTGGTCATGATGTATTGTTTCTTTGGTGTGGAGATTCGTTTCACACCCATTTTTAATTTACACCCATGTGATGTTGATGGTTGCCTTGAAAGTGTTTTTCAGATTTTATGTGTAATTAGTAGCCAAGGATCTGAATGTGATGTGGTTACATGAGATTGCTGCTCTACTTTCCCTCCATTAAAAAGGAGTGCTTTTCTAATTTCCCTCCTTAAAACAGGAGCTGCGTATTTTCCCGTTCCTCCTTAAAAAACAGGAGCTGTTTATTTTCTCAGTCCTCCTTAAAAGACAGGAGCTGTTTATGTTCCCGTTCCTCCATAAAAAATAGAACCAATTTTGAGCTGCTCACCTCATTTCTAGGCTCACTCAATAGTGCATTTGCCTCTGAAGTGTGACGTGTCCTTGTGGGGGTTTGAACCCTGTGTCATACAATTATGGCAAAGTCACCAGCTCATTTCTCCATTTTCTTTTCAGAGCACTGGTTAACCCTTCACCAGTGCTCTGCTCATTATTCCTCTTGTCATTATTCAAAGTGAAAAACCAGCCATTAGTGGTGTACTTTGTGTCTTTCTGTTGCCCCCCAAATGGTGAGGGTTGCGTCAGGAATGGCATCCGGTGTAAAATTGTGCCAAAACCATTATGCAGATTATGAACATGACTGCCATACTGGACCGGTCGAGGCCCGGGTTAACTACGACCGCCTCCGGTGCTGTTGACCAGCAGGGTGCCGGTGGAAATTTGACTACTGTAGGTCAAAGACCATCAAGGAGGAGAGGAGGAAGGCAGGTTAGAAGGCAGTGAGAGAGAAGGAAAGGCAGGAATATGGACGTTAGAGTAGGGACTCTGAACTTAGGGACAATGACTGGTAAAGGCAGAGAGCTTGCAGACATGATGGAGACAAGGAAGGTAGACATTCTATGTGTTCAGGAGACCAGATGGAATGGAAACAAGGCCAGGAACATTGGAGGTGGATTCAAACTGTTCTATCATGGTGTAGATAGGAAGAGAAATGGAGTAGGGATAATCCTAAAGGAACAGCCTGTGAAAAGTGTTCTGGATGTAAAAA
The DNA here is from genome assembly GCA_034509495.1 of Acestrorhynchus altus. Lineage (NCBI taxonomy): Eukaryota > Metazoa > Chordata > Actinopteri > Characiformes > Acestrorhynchidae > Acestrorhynchus > Acestrorhynchus altus. Next base: position 82,440 of record JAVGWO010000035.1, on the reverse strand, counting down.
GAATGTCAGACAGGATCATAAGTTGGAAGTTGATGGTGTAATTTTGAATGTTTTCAGTTCATATGCTCCACAGGTTGGTTGTCAGTTAGAGGAGAAAGAGGAATTTTGGAGTATGATGGATGAAGTGGTAGGTGTCCCTAGAGAGGAGAGAATGGTGATTGGTGCAGACTTTAATGGACATGTTGGTGAAGGGAACAGAGGGGATGAAGAGGCGCTGGGTATGTATGGTGTGAAAGACAGAAATGCAGAAGGTGAGATGATTGTAGATTTGGCAAAGAGAATGGAAATGGCTGTGGTGAACACATTTTTTCAGAAGAGGGAAGAACATAGGGTGGAGGGAGGTGCACAGGAGGATTATATCCTTAGCAGGAGATGCCACCTAAAAGAGATTGGAAATTGTAGGAAGGCAGCATAGGGTGGTTGTCTGTAAAATGAGATTAGAAACATAGAAGAGGAAGAGACTGAAGACAGAGCCAAAGATTAGATGGTGGAAGCTGAAGGAGGAGGATGGTTGCATGCAGTCTCTTGGGGGCAGTGAGGAGCTACATGAGGACTGGGAAAGTACAGCTAAGGTGTTGAGAGAAACAGACAAGAATGTGTTGGGTGTTTCATCTGGTCAGAGGAAAGAAGACAAGGAAATTTGGTGGTGGAATGAGGAAGTCCAGGAGAGTATTCAGAAGGCGGCGGCAGCTAAGAAAATGTGAGAGACCAGAGAGATGAAGGAAGTAGGCAGGAGTACTGTGGTTAGGTTGATAAAGGATAGAGAGGGAAATGTACTAGTGAGTGAACAGAAAGTGTTGAGTAGATTGAAGAGCTAATGAATGAGGAAAATGAGAGAGAGAGAGGAGGACAATGGGGAGAGGGATAGTGGATCAGGAAGTGCAGAGAATTAGTAAGGTGGAAGTGACGGCAGCTTTAAAAAGGAAAGGAAAGGCAGTTGGTCCAGATGACATACCTGTGGAGGTATGGAAATGTTTAGGAGAGAAGGCAGTGGACCTTTTGAGCCGGTTGTTTAACAAAATCTTGGAGAGTGAGAGGATGCCTGATGAGTGGAGAAGCAGTGTACTGGTCCCCATTTTTAAGAACAAGGGTGATGCGCAGAGCTGCAGTAACTACAGAGGTATAAAGTTGATAAGACACACCATGAAGGTATGGGAAAGAGTTGTTGAAGCAAGGCTAAGGCGAGAGATTCAGATCAGTGAGCAGCAGTTTGGTTTCATGCACAGAAAGAGTACCACAGATGCAATTTTTGAGAGTGTTGGTAGAGAAGTACAGAGAAGGTCAGAAGGAGCTACATTGTGTCTTTGAAGGTATATCAGGGTGGTGCAGGACATGTATGAGGATAGTGAGGTGTGCAGTTGTGACAAATGGTTTCAAGGTGAAGGTAGGGTTACATCAGGGATCAGCTTTGAGCCCCTTCTTGTTTGTAATGGTTATGGACAGGTTGACACATGAGGTCAGATAGGAGGCTCCATGGACCATGATGTTTGCAGATAATATTGTAATCTGTGGTGAGGGTAGAGAGCAGATGGAAGAGAACCTGGAGAGATGGAGGTTTGCACTGGAGAGGAGAGGAATAAAGGTCAGTAGAGACAAGATGGAATACATGTGTGTGAGAGGGAAGCAGGTGGAAAGGTGAAGATGTGAGGAGTAGAGGCTGTAAAGGTGGATGACTTCAAATCTCTTGGGTCAACCATCCAGAGCAATGGACAGTGCAGAAAAGAGGTGAAGAAGAGGGTGCAGGCAGGATGGAGTGGGTGGAGATTGATGTCAGGGCTGATGTGTGACAAAAGGATAGCAGCAAGAGTGAAAGGGAAGGTTTACAAGACAGTAGTGAGACCTGCTGTGATGTATGGTTTGGAGACTGAGGCTCTGACAGGAGGCTGAGCTGGAGGTGTCAGAGATAAAGATTTGGTTGGGAATGACAAGGATGGACAGGATTAGAAATGAGCAGATCAGAGGGATAGTGAAGGTGAATCAGTTTGGAGATAAAGACAGAGAGGCCAGGTTGAGATGGTTTAGACATGTGTCGAGGAGGAATAGGGGATATATTGGACAAATAATTTTGAAGATGAAGCTGCTGGGCAGAAGGAGAAGAGGAAGACCTCAGAGAAGGTTTATGGATGTAGTGAAGGTGGACATGGAGATGGTTGGTGTAACAGTATAGGAGGCAGGGGATAGGGCAAGATGGAGGCAGATGATCCGCTGTGGTGACAAATTTGCTACCTTAGAATGTGTTTCTGAATAGGTTAGTCATGCTCTTCTGAATTTTTTGACACCAAATACATTAGGATTGGGTAAAAAATCTAGGACCAATTTGCAAAAGTAGGATTAACATATTTGGCAATTTAGGAATGGGACACAGAAACCCGGTGAAAATCTTTGGATATTTCATTGTTTATATGCACCATCAGAAGCTTTATCTGTAGAAGAGCTTTTGTAGAAGTCTCTACTCTGTAATCTGACAATGGCACCAATTTCATTGGTGTAGAAAATGACCTCCAAGAAGCCCTGGAAAAGATTTATCACTCCAAAATAAGGGATCACCTGATGCAGAAAGAATTTTTAACACTCCAACTGCATCAAGGTGGAATATGAGAACGATAGATTTGCAGTCACAAAGGTGTTGAACTCTGTTTTGAGACAGCACATGTAAAATCAGATTTTGTTACTGAAGGAGCAACCAGCAAAAAACACCAAATTGTCTATTTACAGTTTTGTATTTTTGCGTGTTGAGTGTTTTTGAGTACATATTTTTAGATTAATATTTTGTTATATATTTCTTCTTTCAGAAACCCCCCAAGATCCATTACATTGGATTTGGGAGCATCAGCGCCCAACCATTTTCAGATCTCTCTAGAGATGTTCAATCGTGTTCAAGTGTGGGTTCTAGCTGGGCCACTGTAGGACATTCACAGAGTCCCAAAGCCACTTTGTTATCTTGGCTGGGCTTCCTGCTCAGTGCTTCCTACTCAGTGCTTCCTGCTTGCTAAGTGTTTGGTGTAGCTGTGGATTAGCTGTTTGCTAGTACTGTTTACTAAGTTAGCTGGTGTAGCTATCTGCTCTTGCGGAGCCTGTTTGCTGTTTGTTCGCTACTTGTGCAACTTGTGCAACTCCTTCCATATTAACTGTTTTTAGATCGTTTTTCAGACTGTCTCTCAGGGAGAGTCAGCACCCCGTCAACTCCGGCATCAGAGTCCTCACAGTGGGGTGAATGGGTGACGTCTTGGCAGCATAGTCATAAAGCTATGGCTAAGGCCAAAGCTGATCCACACAAACACCACTCCCCTCCTGTTCACATGTCAAACAGGTTTGCCCCTCTCAGCGAAACACCCGTTGAGGAGCCTGTTCAAAGAACTCTGGTTGTAGGAGATTCTATTGTCCGACACGTGAAAATAGCTAGTCCATTAGGGGCACCAGCGGGCAGTTAGCTGCTTACCAGGAGCCAGGGTGCCGGATGTTAGTGGCCATCTTAAATTAGTAAATAGGAAATATTCGAGGACAGTAATCCATGTAGGGGCCAATGATATACGTCTGCGGCAGAGTGAAGTGACTAAAGATAGTTACTCTAACTTAAGATAGTCTAACTTGTCCACCTTTTCCAGCAGGGAGCTAACTATCTGACACTTAGTACAATCACTATCTTTAGGTAATTAAACTGGCCCAGACGATGTCCGATACCGTGATTTGCTCTGGCCCCATCCCAATGTGGTGTGGTTTTTAAGCCTACAGCAGGCTTACAGTGTTGAACTGCTGGATGTCCAAGTGGTGTTCAGAAAACAATGTGGCTCTGTACATCACTGCAGTCATCTTTCCCTTGATCCTGACTAGTCTTCCTTTTCTTGTTGCAGAAAAACATCCCCAGAGCATGATGCTGCCACCACCATGCTTCACTCTAGGAATGGTATTGTTTAGGTGATGAGCAGTACCTGGTTTCCTTCAGACATGATGCATAGCATTCAGTCCTAAAAGTTCAATTGTTTTGTTTCTCATGGTGTGAGAGTCCATTAGGAGCCTTTTAGCAAACTCCAGACAGGCGTACCTTTTACTGAGAAATGGTTGTACTTCTGTAAGGACCTCCTTTCTCAAGAGAGCAATGTAGGAGCTCTGTCAGAGTGACCATTGGGTTTTTGATCACCTCCCTGACTAAGGCCCTTAATTTCCCTGAGGGAATCCTCCCAAGGAATCAATAAAGTTCTGTTCTATTCTATTCTATTCCTCCTACCATAATCACTCAGTTTGGCTGTGCGGCCAGCTCGATGAAAAGTCATGGTGGTTCTAATCAACCTCCATCTACAGCAGAAATACTTCTGTGCCCTTCCCCAGATCTGTCACAATACAGTCCTGTTTTGGAAGTCTACAGACAATTCCTTAGCCTTCATGACTTGGGTTGTGCTCTGATCTGCACTGCCTACTATGGGACCTTATATTAACAGCTGTGTGTCTTTCCAAATCATGTCTAATCAACTGAAAATACCACAGGTGTCCAATCAAGCTGTAGAAACATCTAAAGGATGATCAGTGGAAAGATGCATCTGAGCTCAATTTTTATTGTCAAGATAAAGGCTGTGAATATTTATGTACACATTATATTTTTATGTTTTTATGAAAAAAGTGAAGAAATATTAAACAAACTTTCCTCCCTGTCATTGTGGGGTATTGTGTGTAGAATGTTGAGGGGAAAATGAATTTAGTCCATTTCCATCAGGCTGTAACATAACATAAAATGTGCAAAATATGAAGCACAGTTTTAGCAGTGGTAAATGACCCAAAAGTAGCAAAAGTAAAAAGAAAGAAAGAAAAAAAAAAGGTTAATTTAAACTTAAAGGGGGGGGGGGGTGTCATGACAATGTTCAACTGAAACACAAACCACATTTATTCTTCAAATCTTCAACTTCCAACAGGTTAATTAACAATACAAAGTCATGGAAAATAGAATTTTGTAGATGCATGACAATATTCATTTACACTAAGCGTGAGACATGAAATTAATTAAAATATGTGTAGTTAAGCAATATTCAGACATGAATATTATTTTGAATGGCAATAAAATGCAATATTTTTCACAGGTTGAAAAAAGGGTCCATGTGTAAATGCTATTTGTTTAGAGTGTTAACCTATTAATTAGAAACGTTATTCTTCTGAACAGTGTGGGAATGATCTACCCTATTAATACACCAAATAAAAAAGCTAAAAAATGTAAATTTGACCAAATTAAACATCACAAAAAAACTATTTTTGCCAGTCAAAGACTTTTGGTGATGTCTTTGTGAGAAGAATCTGCCTTTTATTTCTGGCCTTTCAATTTCCTTTGGATGCTCCATCAAAAAGGCATGCCCCTTTACAAAGGCAAGACCGTTCTCTATGTACTTTTCACCACATTTTATTATAATCTTTATTTTATGACTATATGATGTATATTAAAGCAAAATTAAGTTAATTCTTAGGTAAATAATACTTAATCTTTTTGACAAGAATCACAATCCTCACAAAATTCATATACAGTTAAAATTCCTTAGCACATTAAAACCTTAATCCCTGTAAAAGAGCAATACAGGATATACATCAACATTCATTCCAAGCAAACATGTTATGAAGTAGGCATAGACCATTGTTCCAGGGCTTTGTCCAAAGACCTGGGACTGCTATCAATTCAGTGTCTGAGCAGCAGTCAACAACCACTGTTCTTGAACTCGCCGTTTTCTGTGATGGAGAGTTTGATGGGGTTGGTGGCTGAACGGCCATTGTGAATGCTGTGCAAACTATAGCATTCTTTGACCTGACTGAGAGTGCTCATGAGTCGCCCATTAGCTGCATCAAGGGAGCTGATCCGCTTCTCCTGGAACACACATACACATACATACAATGGGCAAATGTATATCAGTCACTGCAGACACAAGAGTGAATATGCACTCTATGCATATCTAATTTCACTTATTTTTTTTTAATTAGCCACTTACCAAGAGGGAAGAACCTGACTGTTACAAAACTCAAATTCAGAAGCATAATTAAGTCTCATGCCCTTCAGAAAACATCAAGAACTTTATAATTCCACCCATCTCATTTTGATTTAATTTGTACATTGGGAATGTATTCATAACAATCCCTTAATAATGCAAACAATATGGCAGCCACTGGCCAATCAGCTTTCAGCAGCCATGTGTAGAATTGATAAATGAACACAAAACAGCCACTAGACATTTCCTACCACTGCTACTGCTTGTCCAGATAATCTAACAATCTGAATATCTGATCTGATATGCTTCATGTGGACAAACCTTTGTGATGTTAGCTTCATAACATATAAGTTATAGATTTCTTTAATCATCATAATATTTCATATGTATGTTCAAGCATTGTTTCTACTAAACTTCAAGAGACTCTAGGCACTGTGGGTTGCCACTTAAGTTCTAACGTCTAAATGCTTGGCAGCCTTATGAAATTTCACATGCACGTTCCATAGGAGGCGCCTAGAAAATTGACATCAAATTTACCACATTAGTGTTATTCTGGGCTATGCTTCATATTTATTTATATTTTTAAAGGAATTTTAGGGTTAATACACACTGCATACTTGAACCATAAAACAATATAAATAACAAATCCAATAGGGTTCTATGCACTGCATGCTTGAACCACAACACTCTTAAGATTTTAGGGTTTAAGAATCATACATGTCAGAATATTGGCTGCACTGTGTATGTGCTCAGTAGACATGTAGCTGAGCTAGTGTGCATATCAAACATATGTGATGCAGATTACACACAGTAGGAACATTTTAGTTTTCTGTTGTTTCAACAGTGGTTGCTCATTGTGAGTCATTCTCAGTTTCTAAGTTTTTTTTCTGTCAGCCAGACTTTAGTGTTTTTTGGAGGTGAGCAGAATATAATTCTGCTAAAAAGTTATTGCCAAGCAGCCTCTCTCTCCTAATTCATGACAGTTTAACATTTATTCTACAGGATGTAATAGCAAAGAAATCTCCCTTTGGGATTAATAAAGTCATTCTGATTCTAATTACACACAATGGTACAATTATTTTCAATCTTTTCTAAGGGTACCATCATTTTTGTCCAGGCCAGTTTCATTATTTTTATTATTGTTGTTGTTGTTGTTGTTGTTGTTGTTGTTGTTGGCCTTGCATGTGCCTTTCCCACACAAATATGTATGAAAAAATACTTTACTTTGACAATTGTTAAAAAAGCAAACATTGCCAACATACTTATTAAGAGCAATGATTACATTTTGTTGTACCTGTGCATCAATGATCTTCTGCTTGGCATCGATAATTGCCTGCATCTCTGCATGATCTCTCTTCAGCTCTTCTTCAACTGCCACTAATCTGATACATGCAAAAAGACTAACTGTTGACAGTATGTTCATGCACATCTGCAGGACACATTTATAATTGCAGTAAACAATTGGAACAATTGGGTCAAATCCAGACCATGACTAGAATGAGTTAACCTTTTTCTTTTGCAGTTAGCACAAATATACAAACCTGTAGATGATGTTCTTCATCTGGTTGTCCTTCTCTTCCTGTTGTCTACGTAGGCGGTCCTCACTCTGCTCTAGACGAGCCTTGTACTCCATCAGGAGCTTCTGCATCTGCTGCTCCTGCACTAGCAGTCGTTGTTCATATTTTTCCAGTTGGCAACTGGACACATGTAGACGCTCCTTCAGTTTAGAGATCTCTTGCTCATACTGCATAGAGAGAGACTATTAAGAGTTGCATCTACCACCAACAGCAAGACAAATTACAATAAAGGTGAAAACTACAAAAAAACACACAAACAGACTTTCATGTCAGAGCAGATTTGTGTGTTTCACCAAAACTCTGACACTAAAACAGATTGCTGTGCACCTTCCCCACATTCTTGCTCTCCTCTCCCCTCTGGATATCCTCCTCCTCATTTTCTTCATACTGGCTGTTATTCAGCACCCATGCAGCTGTCCTCTCTACTGGAGACATGGTGACTGACCCAACAGGAGACTGCACCCGCTTTAGGTTCACACAAACAAGCAAAAGGTCACAAAGTACTGACTTGTCAATAAAAACGCTAAATGTAATCTATGCCTTCATAAACTAAACCTGTTTCTTGATAACTTTAAACATTCTTTTTTTCAGAAGGATGTCTATGGTACATAACATTGCATTTTTTTTTACATGTTAGCAAATTAACAATTTAGTCCACCTACCTGCATTATTTTAATTTCTGCTACTACTATTTCACCTGTAATAGTATAAACAAACCCAACAAAATATCAAGAGTGATATCCCCCACATAGTCTTTCCCCCACAGTTTGTAATTTATGAAATATATCGGGTGCAAAATCATTTTTGGAGTATTTAAACTGGAATAGCTAAATATATGATTTTTAACACTCAATGCAGTCATTGTCAATGAAATTATTACTGATAACCACCTTAGTGCACTACAGTATGTCTCTGAAAAAAATAGTGTCTCTGGACTAAAACTGATGAATATATAGCTCTGATAGAATGCCCTCCCACATATTTTAGCCATTACCATTATGAAGCCTTCTTCAAAAAAGCAGCACGTTCCTGCTTATTACAATCTAGTGAAACTCAAGCAGATACAAAGTTTTGGCTCAGGTGTGGTTCAGGAGCTCTATAGTGTCCCCAAACACTGATCATGGTTGGCATGAAGGCGGTTGAATATGTGCCAAATTCAGTGCGCTCATAGAGCTTAAAATTTTTTATCCCAGACTCCGTCCAAATGGATAACATCATAACATCAACAGCCATAAAGAAATTGAGCATATAACAGATGATTTACAATCTTGGACAGTGTTGTGCCAATCATCATCAAACAAATTAGGGAAAAAAAATCTAGTTCTGTGGTATAATGACCATACCCACACTCTAAAACTCTAAATATGACTGTAGATGGTGGCAAACAAACTTGGACGCCTTGAATGGAAACATAGTCTCAAAGATTACAAACAAGCCTTGATCAAAGCCAAATTCTTGTATATCTCATCTCTAGTAGACAATAAAAATGACCATAATGTAATTTAGTCTAAATGATAGTGATGATTTTTAATGATAAAACTGAAGAAAACAACAACAAAATAAATGACTATCAATCCAAAGTCCCTAACTTAAGCTCTGTACATTGATGAATGCTGGCCAAGTGAGTTAGAAGGACTTGCTTAGATTCATCAGCTCCTCAAAGTAATCTTGATGCGTATTTGATCCATTACCAGCACAGATTCTTAAGCAGGTTGTCACCAAAGGTCACTGGATCAGTACTTAATTACTCATCCTTTAGCTTAAGATAAAATCTCTTAAAAATCAATAATCAAAGCAATAATCAAAAACCCTCACTTGAACTAAATTATAGGTCAATATCATACCTTCCCTTCATAGCAAATATGTTACTTAAAGTACTGTCAGCAGCTATACACAACCTACACAACAACAGAATTAATTTTTTTTTAGTCTGGATTTAGACCCAATTATAGCACTGAAACAGCTTTATTAAGAATCACCCGCTGCTTTTGCTTGCTAGGGGCTGGTTTAGTTCTACTTGATCTCAATGCTGTATTTGACAACACAGATCAAACTAATTATCCTTGAGAGGCTAGAAAAGAGTTTTCCATGTAAATAGTGATTGCTCTTCTGCTATTCTGAGGACATTCAGTGTCCATTCAGCTTGACCAAATGAATTAAAAACTTTAAAATGGATGATTCACACTAAATTCCACTATAAAAATAAACAAAACAAAACAAAAAACCTAGGGATGCCTTCTTCCTTCTATGCAATACTGCCAAACTGTGGAACGTCATTTTAAAGATGCGGAGAAACTAGTGCATGCATTTACAACCATTTATTATATTTCAGAATGCAGCTGCTAGAGTGCCATTTAGCCCTGTTGTTGTTTTTAAAATATCACTAATGACATAACACCTACACCAACATAAAGATTTTGTGGGAAGGTTTTGGTGGACGACTTTAAGTGGTTTCATTTTTCTAAGGTGAAATAACACACGTTATTACAACTTAATCTGCTGTTTATGTTCAGTGTGTCAGTGACATCATGTCACAATATGTCTGCTTGACAAGAGCAGTCTAGCCTACATTGATAAAAAAATTTATAGCTGTTTTTGGACAAATTGTCAAAAATCAACTTGCTGTCAGCTTTGATGGCAAGTCAAAAAAGTCTTTATGATAACTTTTAAGACTTTTAAGAACAAGGCCTTATAAATGTTCATGTACAATTGTTATCTGAAGTTTATGTACACTCCTCAATGCCCTGAATGTCAAACTAGGGGTGGGCAAATTGAAAATATGAAATTGAATATGATCACTACTGCATCTCAGAAAACGAAGGTTGTTCCTAATTAAATTCAAAAAGGTAAACACAAAGTGAATTATTTAAAGCAAAATTATATTTCATTGATATATGAATATGAAGAATATTTCATTTGAGTAAATTTCTAATTAAATAGTATAAATACCATGTTTAATTCAGCACATGCAACCATAATCATAGGAAAGACTGCTGAATTGACAGTTCTTCTTACAATACTGCAACAAAACATATTAGTGAACAGTGAATTGGAATGGGAAAAATGTGGTGGAAAAATTTGCACAAGCAACCACAACCTTGATTGTCCCAAAAAATGAATTCAAATCTTGGTAGAGCTTCAAAAAGTGTGGACTGAGGCTGGTATCAGTGCATCACGAGCCATCATACACAAATGTCTTCAGTAAAGGAACTACAACAGCCTAATATAAGCCCTCCAGCCAGAGACAATATAGGAACATCTGTCCCAGGCTAAGGAGCAACAGAACTGGACTGTTGCTCAGGGCTCTGGCATCCTCATATATGATGAAAGTAAATTTTGTATTTAATTTTGATATGGAGTCCTACAGTCTCAACTCAAAGAGTCTGGAAGAAGTAGTACTTAAAATATACCATATATAGTACTTCTCTGAGTGTTCTGTAGATACTGTGTGTCAAAAGATTCCAAAAGATTGTGTATTTTAAAATGTTTTACAACTATAATTTGTAGCATATTGCCCTCCCCATGTCAAAAAACCTTTTTGTGCATAGAGAGAAGCATGCTCTAGCCAATAACTGTAGGTATATACTATCACTAACAGAAGGTTAAGAGACATTAGTTAAGAATACAAATTAATTATGAATATAGGTGCATGTATATACTTCTGACCCTGTGTAGATTTCAGATACCACACAGAACAACAGTGTGTGCACAAAATACTTGTGTTTATAATTAAAGATATGTTGTTCATTCATTTTTCCACAGACAAGAGTTCAAAGAAACCATTGAGTCATGAAGATATTTTCCATGATGTGTATATATATACTTCAGACCACAACTGTAGGCTTTGGTTAGTTGTCATAAACAGCACCATGTTTTTTTTTTTCAAGTTAAAGTCAATAAGCAGCTTAAGCATTTGCCTTCTAATTTAGTTCTCATCTTGTAATGCTAATGTTCAATTTTGTGTACCAGATAACAAGAACATCACTTTGCTAGTACATTCTAGTCTGTCGAGAATGTAAGTATATTTCTGCATATGTTATTTTATTGTTACAATGTACTACTGTAATATATCAACTGAATATATCATTATTAATATGGAGAAAACATTTTATGATTAATTTATGATTAAAGAAACAAAAGATTTGAAAAGCAAACTGCTGAGAGAGAATGTACCTGTCTGCCTGAGCATACACTTGGCCCCAGTCTTTCGCACAAGCGTGTTGACTGCTGCCTAGAACAAGTGCCACTCTGCCGCTGGGACTCAGTGTCAACAATGCTGCTACTGTGCAGTGAATTGCTGTGAGGAAGAGACTTTGCCATCTGCCAATTTGCTCCATTTCCTGCTGTTGCCTGGCCTCGCTTCTGAGGCTCCACTTTGATGATGTGTGCTGTGCCAGCACTGCGCTGCCTGGCCTCGGCCATGGCTGGGGCATCTGAGGGCCAGAGATGGGGTCCACTGAGGCCCAGAGGTGCCCCGTCTTCACCGTGCAGGCCCCTGTGACATGGCTTCTGCTCATCCAGACTGCTAGCAGCAGAATTCATGCCATCGTGGCATGTGGCTTTAAGTCTAGCACTGTGTGAGCTACCTGTGATGCTGAGGTTTTCAGAGCTAGAAAGAGTCTGTTGAGGTCCAATCAAGTGTGCTTGCATTACGTGCAAATTGCTTAGGTGGTAGATGGGGTTGTGGAAGAACAGCGGCTGCAGCCTACACTGCTGGCCTACAGATGAGAATAGGGGCCGCCGCATTTGGGGCACACTCTGGGGTAAGTTGATCCCTGGTGCATCTGCTGCTTTTAGCTCATGAGGGAGATGCTGTTGCAGCAGGGGGTGGTAGGGATAAGCAGCTGGGGGTAGTACCTGATTGATGGACGTTTGGGAACTCACCCTGCTTATCTTTGGTGGGGTTTCCTGGAGAGGAAGTGATCTCACAGGCCAGTGGAGAAGGTGAGTGTGCTGGAGGTCCATGAGGGAGATGCTGCGGCCAAAAAGAAGGTGGCTCTCTTGCTCCTCAGAAAAACTTGTGCTGTGCAGGGAGGGTTGCTGACTCAGTAAAGGTGACTTCACTCGTGCCGAAGCCCCCAGGTGTTCTATGACTTGCGATCTAACACTCTGGATTTCACTGCAGAGCATAATAAACATAGAGAGTGAGAATGAAAAATAAATCTGTGCCAATGGATAAAAAATGTATAAGATATGAACAAAAAAAGCAACCATAGCCTATGAAGAGAATTAGATTGACAAAAAGTCTTATGATGACTATCTGACCTTTAGACCTTATTGTTTTATTTATTATATTTGTAGATTGCAAAATATGAACACAAATTGATTTTTAGCCATTTTAAGTATTTTTCAGTGCTGTAGTGCCCCCCAAACATTTTTAATAATGTAATACTAGTTTTCAACCACTGGTGTGCAGTCATGTATCAGCAGTGTGAATAGCACATTCTGGGGTGGGGGTGGGGGGGGGTCTGTTCAGTATGATGATACTGAATGTGTTACTGCTGACCCTTACTGCTTGTCGTCTCCCAGTCAGAAGGTCAAGCAGCCAGTTGCACAGTGAAGGGTTCAGCCCCAGCCTGTCTAATTTCAGAATGAGCTCTTGGAGGATGATAATCTTATCAGTACTACATTGGCTTCAGGTCAAATTCTGTATTGATTATAAAATTCTTTTACTTGCATATATAGCATATAAGGTCCTATGTGGGCTTGCCCATTACATCAGATCTCAGGGTTCAGCAGGGGAAAAAGCCTTTTCCTTCAAAGCCCCCCCCAACTCTAGAATCACCTTCCAGATAATGAGACACAGTCTCAATCTCCAAGTCTATTCTGAAAAACTCACTTGTTCAATGTAGCTTTTGGTAATTAATGTCTTAGCTTAGTTACATGCTGCAGATCCAGGGGTTCATGGACATGGGGATTTACGGTAAACTGGGATGTGGGAATGAATGTGATCATTCAAGTTGGATGCCAATGTTTGAAGATGCTCCCATGTTAACCTACCTTGTGGTTCTCTCCTTTTAGTTAGGCTGTTACAGTCAGATCTGCCGGCATCACTTGCCACTTCTGGTAATGTTTACATTCTCTGTTCTCCGTAAATCTAAACACCAAACTAATTACATCTCTCTACCTTTTCCAATGATGACCCACCGGCCCAGGCTGATGAAATGCTAACCTTGAGCTCCTCTGACCCATCTGCAAAGGACCCCATGCTCCCCTGCCACCATTCACATTGGCTGCCCACCTTTCAGCTACTGGACTGTCCTGCCCACCTGCCATCACTAACTGTAGAAATTTACACAGTTGCAGTTGCTACTGTCACTATTATGTCCACCATCGAACATTACTTCAGTACATTTGAGTATTACAAAGATGTGTGAGGTCCAGTGTCCCCTAACTATGTACTGTACTAATGAAGTAGTTTGAAAAGAGGAGGATGGGTCCCCCCTTGTGAGCCTGGATCCTCCCAAGGTTTCTTCCTCCAGCTTTGATGGAGTTTTTCCTGGGCTGTCACTCTTTGGCTTGATTTCTGTAAAGCTGCTCTGTGACATCAGTTATAAAAAGCGCTATACAAATAAATTTATTTGATTAGATTAGTGTTGAACGCGGAGCTGAATATATATATATATATATATATATATATATATATATATATATATATATATATATAAAATATTTCTTATGTTTGAGACACAACCACTATCTCTGCTCTAAAGCAAACTGTTGGTATAGCTGCGTGCTGTGCTTACTAAGACCAAAAGCACATCTTGAAGCCACTGGCTGTAAAAAGGACCACTGAAAGCATTGCCAAAGAAAGAGGCATACACACTAATGGCTAAATCCAGACAGCTGACTGTACCATCTATCCTCCCTTCCAACATTAGCACCTGTCTACTGGGACATGTTTAGGTAGGCCGCAACCTCTGGAGACTCTGCAAACCTCAAAATTATAATCAAATTGTGGTTTAATGCATATTGCACATTTTCTGTTAGTACAATAAACCTCATTTCAATCCTGAAATATTACTGTGTCCATCAGTTATTAGATATATCAAACTGAAATAGCTGTTGCAAACCCCCAAATATTTATAAATAAAAACGATTAAGATTAATAGGGGTGTCCAAACTTTTTCATATGACTGTAAATATAAATTCCATTATTAAATATGAAAACAGTCTTTCACTTTACCCTCAAACAAAAATGATCAAATTTCAAATTCCAATTTATGGTGATTCACATAACAGGTGAATATGTGGTGATTCCACAAGCAGGTGCACAATTAATCTTAACCTTGGACTATTCAAAATGAAAGTGTTCACTGATTGGATAGTGACAAGAACAGCAGTAGCTTATTAACCACACTGTGTGCAGATTTGAGGCACTCAGAGGAATAACTAATATATTCTGTTTGAATGCATTGTTGATGTTCAGTAGCAATGTAATGAAATTTTCCTGCAAAAGACCCACTGGTCTTGACCAGTCTCCAAGTCCACTCACCCTGAGACCGAGACAAGACTGAGACCACTTGTTTATGGTCTTGAGTACTACAACACTACTGCTAACCATGCAGGAAAACAAAGTGGCAGAGGGAGCAAGATCAGATTTTCTACCCTTCATTTATGCTATTTAATAACATGTACATGATCATTGCTTACTCCCGCAGGAGAGAAACCGATGCACTGTTGATCCCCTATTGCAACCAAACTGTTTCAGTGTGTATCTCCGGGGCTTGGAGGCAACGTGCACTGTGAAACCCTTATTGGTACCAGATCCCTCTTGACCAGTGTAAAAGCACAGTTTATGGTTGGACTCATTTTGAATGTCTGAATTTCTGTCACTGTGATGTACTGATCTGTTTGTATGAATAAAGGTTGGGTATAAATATAGTGGAAATAAGTAGAAAATAGAGAATCTATTGTCTCAACAGTGATCTCTCCATCTCTACACTCTCTGTTGCTGTAACAATGGAGCTCAGACAACCAGGTGAAATTCTACTGCAAAATCAACCAATGTAGCTCGGGAGAGGAAAACGGAGACTCTGCAACAGAAACAATCAGAATTTTTATTTTGTTGAGTTTCTCACAGAATCAGAACTCATTACATGCATTACATCAAAATGTATATTTTAGTGCTGCCTAACAGGAAAAAAAACCTGGTAGCTGGTTGTGAGCTCATTTTAGAGCAGGGATTGATTGGCCACCAGGCAGGCCGTGAAAATTGTGTGCGTGAAAACTGTCTAGGTTGCTGAGACAGTGATGGGCCCATGGAGAATTGAATGAAATGGACCAAATGACCAAATAACCAAACCATCGCCCAAACGACCTGAACAGGGACCCAACTGAATGTTTATGGGCTAGTCTTTAAAAAATGGACTAAAGGACTAAATTAATTTGCCAGTCCGGCACGGTTTAATAGTGTATGACCTTTTACAAAACAATGCCTGCTTGCTAGAGAATATCAGAACAAATGTCTCAGGGGACTGGGGGGGACAGTGGACATGGCTAAAAACAGTGCTAATGAAGCCAGTTGCCAGCATGCTATTACGGGTTAGTGATTTTGGATGAGGGCTACATCTGGAGCACTAACACTGCATTAGTAATGTTGGAGGAGGGCGTTAGTCAGTATGGAAAGATGGAAGAGGCACTAGGAATCCTGAATGACAGCTGTAGACAGTGCTAAGGTACCAGAGTTTTAATGATGGCCATGATGGCTAATTTTGTTAACATGTTATGCTGTTTGAGTAGAATCTTTCTATTTTAATGACACACTTGCGATTATGTCACAATGACTAGTCCTTCAGAAGTCTGAATAGTTCTGAGAAAGGAGGCAGTGCTAAAGGGCTACTGGTGTTGCTCTTTAAATCTTTTCTATGAAATCAAAATGGCATTACTTGAAAAACCATTTGTAGCATTTTTTAAAGAGTGTGTAGCTTTCATAAGGACATGATTCTCAAGGTGGACATGAGATGTTATGGTGTAGACACACAGAACTCTCTGATGTAACATTTCCATTAGAATTTATGCTTTCAGATTTAAGTAGTCCTAACCAGACGTTAACATAGTATTCCATTAGATCACAATAAAATTACATTGCAATGTAAATGTTACTGAAAAAAGTATAAAGGAAATACTAAAGGACATTTGAATATTGATTTTTGCCGCTTATTTTCCACAAAGCAGAATAATGTAGAAAGTAACTGGTTGCTCTAACTTAGTCTCGGGCCTCAGTCTGGCCCCTCAAATGGTCTAGAACTGCCACTGTGACTCTTGCTAAACCCAGAACTACTTATGAGATATTCAGAAAGGTTCTCTATGTCTAATAAGTATTTTCTTAGGATTTGTTGACAAAAATGAAATTTGTCTAATTAAAAACTGAATTTGGTTGTATGTGCAAAAAACACTAATAACAACAGGTTTGATGATGCTTTGTACACTTAGTAATGTGATCGTTAATCAATATTAACATGAACACTTCAATACATAAACATTGAGTGTCATGTTGTGACATACAGCACTGTTCAGTAGACAGTGGCATATCTACCTGTCTGCCGGATCCTCAAATATCCTTTGCAGTTCTGAGGAGATGCTGCCATTGATGTGGGTGGAGAGTCTCGGGTGCTGCTGCATGGGTGAGGGACTGGACAGGGAATGTGTGATATCTCCAAGTATATGTGGTAGGGGCCCCAGTTTGACCACCGTTGCCTGCAGGAAGGAATTGTCACCCTGGAGTTGTCATGTTTATGTCAAATGATTGTGAGGGGGCAGATGTTGGAGAACGGGTTTTGATAAGTGAAATAAGAGGCACCGTAATACATTGATGGTGGAACAGAACAGAAAAAGAGAGAGAAAAAAACAGAAAGAGAACAATTGTGACACAGAGGAAAACATAAAGAAACTCAAATTAGCAATAAATGGACAACTTAACGTGCTTAAAAAATGATGTGCCATTCCAAATATAAATAATTTAAATGAGTGCATTCACAGCATGCATCAAAGCAAAACATAAACAAAGTTATGACTAGATACAGGAGCTTCATTAACTATTGACAAGAGAGAAGCATATTTCAAAATGGAAACATTAATGCTGTCAAAACATAACCAAGCTGAGAGGCTGAATGCAAAGTCTGGCAAGAAGGATACTGGGGTTAGAGAAAGAAAAACATGAAGGGGACTGCATATTTACATCAGCATTTAAACTACAGTTGTATGCCAAAGTTTGGGTATCCTTAGGTGACTAAATTTTGCATTTAATTATATATATATATATATATATCCTGAACTATATTATTGGACATAGAATAAATAATACTATATATATTCACCCTCAAATATCAAACAACAGAAAGTAATTTTGTAATTACAAAATTCCTTTTGACGCAACATAATGGCAACACATTCATGCACCTTTCTTTTCATTGATATTTGGCATAGGAACTACACAACATTGTGCTTTTTCACTATAACAATGCCATGTAGAAAATGCGAGAATAGAAGTATATAACCGGAGTTACTACTTGGAAACGTGGGGAAAATATTAATCATATAACAAGGCACCATTTTTTTCAGATAGCTAGTTGGCAGAGGTACTGTTGCATGTAAGGAGCCGCCTGCACTATGGGCACATACTAATCAGGGCCAATTGATGCTGGTTGCGTGGACACTTCAAAAGGCATCCGTGTGCTCCACTCAGCGTGGAGTCTTGGTATCATTACTAAACCCTGCTGCTAACATTCCCGATATCTTCCTCCATAAAGGAGTCTGTCTTCAATCTTTAGGAGCTGTTTTCATTTCTCATTTTCCTCCACAAAGGAGCTGTTTTCATTTCTTGTTGTCCCTCCTCAAGGAATGGCTTTGTTTACCTCCCCAAAAAGGGGCTGTATTTTGAGTTCCCCATTTCCCTATTCGCAAGGTACTTAACCTAGGCTGCCTACCCTCCACTTACTCATCAAGTGGTTGCCTAGTGACAGAGTGTCTGCTTCTGGCCTTCTTTTTCCCCTCTGCTCGTGGGGGTTCTAACCCCTCGTATCTCATTTTTATTTTTTGCTCATGGCTGTTTACTGGCCCTCTCTTTCAATTCTCTTCTTCCTCAGGGCACTAGTTTGACATCTACTAGCACTTTTGTTTTCCTTTCTTATGTATAGAACCCAAAGCTTAAACCTCCTCTCACTGAGGGCTGATAAATATCACAAGCACCAAGCACTCCCAGCCCCATCGAGTAGTGGAAAGAGCACTGCTTCACCAAACGGCCAACCCAAGTTAAAAACCTACGTAGAGCAGCTCTGCTTAGTCTGCTTTTGAGTTCACCCTAGCTATGACTGGGATGTTAAAAAAACACATGGCCTCAACCCAGGTATGTTTACATGCTAATCCCCACCTGGATTGCAGCACCATAACATTGCAGAATTTGCCTTAACTGAGGTTTCTAAGGTGTTTTACCTTGTCTAGCTGTGAAACCACCTCCCACAGCAAAGTGTGCAGCAGAGATAGCTCCTGGCCCAGGTCAATGTAGCCCTCAAAGCCTGGTGTGTTAGAGATGGTCTCAAGGTTGGAAATTTCCATCAGAAAGCGGGTCATGCTTGCCCACTCTTGCTCCAGGAAGTCATTCATAAAAGCCATGTACTCCTCCTTGTTGCCAAATCTGAGAACAAATATTTCAAGCAAAGCAAGGCATTGCATGTGGGGATAATCCTTTTTTAAAAAGTTTTAAAGAGTTAGAAAGTGGACTGAAAAAAAAGTCAAGAGACAACTAGGAAAATCAGGTTTGCTAGAACAATAGTTTTATTGGTGCTAAATATACTCATCTGATTAAGATGCTACAGATGCCTTAATAAATTTGTTTCAGAGGTTTTTAAGTTAATTGGAAACTCGAGAGTTTAAGCAGGAAACATAATGGCAAAATTGTTGACAAAATAAAACCCCAATGACAACCTAAACAAAAGGAATGATGGCATACTTGGTGAAGTTGGCGAGGTTCTGAATGACTTTGGCAATAAGTGTGAGTGTGCGAGAGGTGCGGTCATCAGGAAATTCCTGCATGAGGCTGAAGAGGGAGGGAGACATGATAGCTGGACACAGGAAGCGCAGAAAGAGTGAGGCACTGATCAGCTGCTGGCTGATGTCCTGTTTCCCCAGAAACTGGCACTGCTGCTTCCAAGCAGCAAACAATTCCTTCAACTCATGTGGAAAAACACTGCAAGAGAGAAGGAAAGAATAAGCAGGAGAGTCTCACACTTCCACTTCCACAAAATATACAAATATTAATGAGCTAAGTCAATGAGTGGGAAAGACAAGAGCATTCATGTACAGTTAAACCCATAAATATTTGAACAATGACACAATTTTCATGATAACCTTCAAAGTAATTGGACAAATTAATATTATTTAAACAAACATTTTAATATAAAAAAATGTTAATTTGTAATACTTTGTTGAAATTCTTTGCAGGCAATGACAGCCTTTAGCCTAAAACCCATAGACAAATGCTGGGTTTCCTCCTTTGTGCTTTGACAGGCCTTTACTGCAGCTGTCTTCAGTTGTTGCTTATTTGTGGGTCTTTGGGTCTTACCTTTTGCCTTATGCATGTGAAATGCAGGCCTAATCGGGTTGAGGTCTGGTGATTGACTAGGTCATTGCAACATATTCCACTTCTCTGTTACTTCTGGGTTACTTTTGCAGTATGTTTTGGGTCATTGTTCATCTGTACTGTGCAGTGTTGTCCAATTAATCTTGCTGCATTTGGTTGAATTTGCTAACCTTTAATGACAAAATGCGTCCAAAAGTTAACAAGCTGTCATGTTCAACACAGTCTCGCCTATGGTACATCCTAGGCCAAATTCTTTAAACCCTCTTTATGGACATGCACAGATGATGGGGTCACACTTCAAACTAAAGTGGAGCTTCTATCTAAGGAGATCAACAGATTAGATACCAAATGTGAAGATTCTGAAGCCAGATAGTGCTGCCAAAATAGCCATTTTGTGGGAATCCCAGAAGAAGAGTCCTTCTCACTGACATCTGCACTGCTTAAAGAACCTTTTTCCCTTAACAAATGTCCTTTGGTGGACAGAGCTCATCATTCTCTAGTGCCCAAATGGAAGCCTGGTGAGCCACCTCATCCCATCATTGCAAAGCTACAAGAAAAACTCTGGGATTAATTTTAAACTGAACATTTGTATGTAAAGGATGTTTGTTTTCCCTTTTTTGTTTATGCATAGCTAATACTGTGTCTTTATAAGTGTATAGTGCACTTGGTTGATTTGCTGTGATTTTTTTTTCATTTTGTAAATGCACTGTGTTCTGAATTATTATGCAAATGATTTTTTTCTCTGATTTTCCTAAATGGTCAAAACATTTTATAGGTTGTAAAAAAATGAAAATGGTCATTGTTAAATTTTTAACATTGAGGTCACATTTACTGAAATCAAAAGCTATTTTATTCAAAAACATCTTAACAGGCCAAGTTTGTTTTATGTCCATAGCAACCAATGGGACAAAGGTATTCTTTGCAGCATGAGATTGTGTACTGTTATGCAAGAACATGATTTTGCTACGGAAGGCATGGTTCTTTTTGTGCCATGGGAGAAAGAAGTCTGTCAAATTTACTTTTTCTTGCCATCGCACTCTCGTTGAGACATGGTGGCCATCCACCAACCATCCACTATGCCATCCATCTGGACTGTTAAGGATTGCATGGCACTCATCAGTAAACAAAACTGTTTGAAAATTAGTCTTCATGTATGTTGGGCCCACTGCAACCATTTCTGTTTGTGAGTATTGGTTATGAGTGGCTGAATAGTTGCACAACTGCAAGCCTCTGAAGGATCCTACATATTGAGGTTCGTGGGACTCTAGAGGTACAAGTAGCTTCAAATATCTGTTTATTGCTTTGTAATGGCATTTTTGCAGCTGCACTCTTAATCATATGAATTTATCTGTAAGAAACCTTCCTCATTATACATTTATATGAACTTTGTCTGAATCAGCCACAAATCTCTTCACAGTACAATGATCATGCTTTTTGTGAAATATCAAATGTTTACATACCTTGTCCAAGGTATTGCACTATTTGATGGTTTACAGCAGAGAGATCATTTCACTTTCCCTTATTACTTGAAACTTGTGGCCTGTGCTAACAATGTAGAGCATCCATTTTAAGTAGTTCTTTAATTGGGCTAACCTGGCAAACTAATTATCAGTGGGACATGATATTTGTTCAGGTTGATTTCAGTGATCCAACAAGTCCTGAGACACAATACCATCCATGAGTTTAATTGAAAAACAACAACAAAAAAAAAGAATCTTTATGACTCTTAAATCCAATTAATATAATAATTTGAATAGTGGTGTAGTAGTTATCCTTACATAGGCTGTGAGCATTGTTCCTTTCACATGTGTTCTTATGCTAATACATTGTTTTTCTTGGTCTGCGGGGTCTACTGTGGAGTCTCTGCTCACTTACCTTTTTTACCTTTGTGGCATTAAGCTGACGCTCTTTTCCAGAGCAACTTAAAAGGTTACTCATATCACAGAAGTAGGCCAGAGAGTAGTGTTAGGATTTGTCTATGGGTTTTTTGTTTGTTTGTTGTTTGTTTTGGTTGTTATTATTTTTACTTTGTTATGTTCTCATGTAGATGTTCTCACTAATGATATTTGTTCAGATTATTTCAGTTTGACACAGGGAACCAGGCAGGGCTGTCCTGTGTCGCCATTAGTGTTTGCTCTTGCAAACTCTATGGTCTATCTTATTACTTTTTAGGAGGTTGGATTTCATATCTGTTGAATTTACAGAAACGTGAGTGCTACATTTTTGCACTATTCTATAGCACTATATTTGCTATTCTATAGAACTAAATATTTTGACTAAAAAATTTTTCTATAGCATTAACAATTGAACAGACTGTTATTCCTTTTAAATTTGCTCCCAACAGTTTTAAATACTTAGGGATTCAAATATCACATAATTCATTGTCTCTGCATCACAATAATTTCTCTTTTAAACTACGATTGTTATTTTTTGTTTCAAACTACTCTGTTGTATCGCCCCAAAAGGTTTTTTAAATCTCTAGATAAACTAATCATTTTCCTTCATTCTGGACAGGAAAGTTCCAAAAGTTGCAAAACCACTCCTACAGAAATTAAAATTTGATGGTGGTCTTGCACTTCCAAATTTTTATATTACTCTTGCTTTGATCAATTAAAAAAAATTGTATTGGATTCAGCCTCCAGGGACAATTTGGTGTAGGCAGGAGATGACCTCCCGCTCTCATTACTTGTCTACCACTTAAACAGATAATTCATTGGTGCTCTCCAATCTCCACATTATGTTTCAGTTTAGAGGTCATTTTAAGTTTGGCATCCTCTTTGATGATGCCTATTTTAAACACAGTCATAAATTCTGGCATTAACGTCTTTGTTGGTAAGACAGGCATTCTGTTTTTGTGAAAGCCACTGGAAGCCATGAATGCTAATGCTATCACACTGCCTCCACTCTGTTTTACAGAAGATGTGGCATGCTTTGGATCAGGAGCCATTCCAAGCCTTCTCCATACTTCATCTTCACATCATTTCAGTACAGGTTCCATCTGTCCAAAAAATGCTGTTCCAGAACTGGCCTGGTGCCTTTAGATGTTTTCATGGCAAAGTCTAATCTAGCATTTCTATTTTTGAGGCTGATTAATGATTTGTTCCTTCTGGTGAACCTGTATTAACTCTCATGAAGTCTTCCCTTTATGCAGCCCATGAAATAACTTTTGAGATAATTGTCCAATTACTTTCGAGCCACTGAAATGAAGAGGCTTTGTAGAAAAAGCGTTGAAATTCTTAAATGTTTCATAAGATATTTTGTTCAGTGCCTTGAATTAAAGTCTACATTTCAATTGCATCTCAGTTGCTTCATTTCAAATCCTATGTGGTGACATGCAGAGATCAAATGATAAAGAATGTGTGTCCAAATATTTATGGGCATGAACTTTATGTACAAATGTCAAAGTGTAGTCATCACAAAATTACTATACCAGTAGGAGTTGATTATCTTGCAGAATGCCAGCTCACAGCACATTTTCAGGTTGCTCTGCTGTTCAGGTATCTCACTGCTGGAGCACTTTGATGGATCTACCTCACAGTTCTCATCAGACTCATACAGAGCTTTGATAAACTCCCCTTAAAAACAAAGAATTGTATATTGAAGTACAAGTTCAATAAGATGAGAATATTTAGAAAAAGGACCCACACTTGGCAATGTAATAAAGCCCAGTAGCCTTACCTGCTGCTCAGACAACAAAAAGCAAAAAAAAAAAAAAAAAAAAAAAAAAAAAAAAAAAAAAAAAAACCAATACATTAAATTCTGCTGACATATTTCAAGAAATCCAGGGATTCGTGAATAAATAATTAATTAAAACCTATTTTGATTTTAAAAACACACTTTGAACATAAACAAACTGAACACAATTAAAAGCACATTAGTAGGCCATCTTAAATACGGTGTGGTAGAGTCCAACTAACAAATAGTTGAGAAGAGCAGCCTTAGCACCCACAAATGATAAGATAGCACTAACAAGACAGATGTAGATGACATCTGGAATCTTACTTGCATATAACTCATTGAAGAAGAAAGGAGGGGCAATATTATGCAGCACTTTAAATTTTAACAGCAGGGTTTTGCATTTAATTGTGTATTTTACGTGTATCCACTAAAACAGTTTTCCTATGATCTAGTGCAGTTTGAATACATAAGCAGCACAGATAAACTGCAGCTTGTGAAAGATTTTATTTAGAATGTCAAGAAGAATAGTGTTTATTGAGAATTTCTTTCAGAGGGCATGGTGCAATGATAATTAAAGAACAGTCTGAAAAATAAGTTCAGAGGTTAGCAAATTAGCTATTGACCTGAGAGGACTAAACCAAAAAATCAAACAAACATTTCCACACGTTTAGGCAATATTTAATATTCAATATTTATATTTTTCTAAGACAATAAATGAAAAAAAAAATGAATTAAAGTAATCTGAATGCATTCACACAATATGGGTTACATAGAATTTTCCACAAAATTTGTCAGGTGTTACATAAAATATGATAAAAGCTAAATGATAAAACAAATGAGATTCTCATTGTTTCCAAGTCAATACTCTCCAAAGTATTTTTTTATTTTTATTTTACTTGTTTATGTTTCTCAGATCAAGGGCCTAAGTGACATCTTGGATATTTTGCAAACTCTTGAATCATTTCTTAGACTGCTTTAAAATCATCACTGCAAATCTGCTAAGCTGCCCCATGCCCTCTCCAAACACAGTAATGTTACAGCTTGCAACTGTTATATGTGATTTAGGTAAATATTTTATTAGATTTTTGTATGTTTTAGTTTTTGCAATTACTATTTTTTGTTACTACTTAGCTAACATTTTATATTTCCACATATTTATTTTATCTATGCTTTTGCTTTTTGACATTTTATTACAAAAGTATGTCAGTGTTAGCATACATGGGGCACAATGAGAAACTAAGAGACTACTTCTGACACTTTTCCAGAACGACTTACAAGGTTACTCATATTACAGAGGTGGGCCAGAGTAGTGTTCGGAGTCTTGCCCAAGGACTCTTACTGGAGTAGCACAGTATAGTTCCACAGACTGAGAATCAAACCCCTTTTGGCCACATGGTGTGTTGGCTCACTGGAAGTCTGTATCACCACACCAACTACACTGAACTATTTTCTTTTCACAAACAGTATTGCAATCTGACACATCCTTCTGGATGTGTGTGCATGTGTGAGTGAGAGAGAGAGAAAGAGAGAGAGATTATTTGGGGTGAAAATGCCCAGATGTGGTTTTACATGCCCATTATTTTTTTTTATTTTGCCTCAAATTATCCTTCTACAGTGAGCTTGAAGAGGGGTTGGGGCACTGCCTGCTCATACTGGATGATTTATGCCACCACGACAGCAAATATGTGCCATATAGCATAGCAGAGTATTTTAGTATTATTATTCATGAATACTGTATTATTTTTAAAAATTATTTTTGTAATTATTTCAAAGTCTTACCAGATAACGTTGCTGTCCTCTTGCTGTGGTGTACAGTTAGCTAGCTGAAGAGTTTGTAGTGAGTTGATTGGGTTAGCTTTTAGTCTAGCACCTGCTCAGTTCCCTGGTTTTCAGTTCGTCGCAAGCCACTTTTTAGCTTCCTTCTGTAGACACTGGTACAGGCAAAGCCACAGACTTTGGAGAAAAGAGATGGTAAAAGCCAGTTGGTTAGAATTTTAGCCTATTACGGATTGCTTCTGTGGCTTTTGCTTCATCAGTATCACATTTGAGCTCCCCTGCCGGCTTTTCTGATATCTAGCTGGTATGGACACCACCATATTTCTCAAAATGGCCATTGCAGTTGCTCTGACAGGTTTGCCAAGTGCTAGTGGGTTGAGTGCATGTACATTTTGTGGGTACAAAGAAAAGTGAGTCAAAATTGTTACATACGTTGTGAGGTTTTGGAATTGGCATGCTTTTACTGTTTTGGTTATGTCAGTTGGTTATGAGTTTCTTTTCAGTGAAGAGACAACAGTATTTGTGGTTCAAGGTATGTCACTCACACGTCTTGAACATTTATTATTGGACTATACAATGATATGTACAGTTTTCCATGTTAGAGCACCTCCAAGGCATCACGCATCTTACCTAGTGTATCATGCAAGTACTTCTGGCCCACAATTTTGAGGTATTCCTCTATGGCTTTGGTTGCAAGTGTGTTTTCTCTGAAGATCAGAACATCATGAGCTGCACAGCGATCCATCTCAGACTTCACCAGATCTGTAAGGAATTCCTGAGACAAAAGAGGCAACTTGTTTGAAATTCATTAGTTTACATAGGTCTTAATTTCATTATAGAAAATGGTTATGTGGATGTATAGGACTATATATATCTTAACTATATTGAGATGAAGACAATATAACTAAACACACTAAACTGAAAATATGTAAATTGTAGGAATAGAAATCTGAGGAAAACATAGGAAAGCCCTATGTCCTAATATATTTCCTCCTTTGGGTGAAATAATGTCAGTTAGATGTTTCCTATAACTACTATCTACCAGTCTCTGACATTGATGGGAAGAAAGAGAATAAAACACTTCCATGTTGAATTATTTCAGCATCCGTCTTTGTACACACAGTGTAATATTGTCTATAATATTTCCATTGATTCAGTTCCTTTCCCCTCAGAATTCTATACACAATACCCCATAATGACAAAGTGAGAAAGTCTATTTAAAATCTTTGCAAATGTAAAAAAAAATAAAACAAAATTATATAACGTACATAAGTGTTCATAGTCTTTGTTCAATACTTTGTTGAAGGACCTTTGGCAGCGATTATAGCCTCAAGTCTTTTTAAGTATGATGCTACAAGCTTGACACAACTGTTTATGGGAACCTTCAGACATGATGCTTGGCATTCAGTCCAAAAAGTTAAATCTTTTGTTTCTCATGATCAGGATGTCATGTGCCGGCTTCCATCTGGCCACTCTACCATATATGCCTGATTGGTGGAATTCTGCAGAAATGGTTGTGCTTCTGGAAGGCTTTCCTCTCTCTACAGGGAAATGTTGGAGCTCTGTCAGAATGACATTTGGGTTCTTTGTCACCTCCTACCATGATCCCTCTGGCTGGGCGGCCAGCTCTAGGAAGAGTCCTGGTGATTCCAAACTTCTTCCATTTACAGATGATGCAGGCCACTGTGCTCATTAGGACCTTCAATGCAACAAAAAATTTTCTGCATCGTTCCCCAGATCTGTGTCTCGATACAATCCTTCCTCAGAGGTCTAAAGACAATTTTTAAGACTTCCTGGCTAGGTTTGTGCCCTGAAGGTCAACTATGGGACCTTATAATAGGTGTGTGTCTTTCCAAATTATGTCTAATCAACTGAATTCACAACAGGTGTCCAATCAAGCTGAAGAATTATCTGAAGCATGATCAGTGGAAATAAGATGCAACTGAGCTCAACTGGGAGTGCCATGGCAAAGGCTGTGAATACATATGTTTGTCGTATTTTTGTCTT
The DNA here is from genome assembly GCA_034509495.1 of Acestrorhynchus altus. Taxonomy (NCBI): domain Eukaryota; kingdom Metazoa; phylum Chordata; class Actinopteri; order Characiformes; family Acestrorhynchidae; genus Acestrorhynchus; species Acestrorhynchus altus. Next base: position 54,865 of record JAVGWO010000035.1, on the reverse strand, counting down.
TTTATTTTTAATACATTTGCAAAGATTTCAAACAAACTTTTATCATTTTGTCATTGTGGGGTATTGTGTGTAGAATTTGGACAGACAAAATTAACTCAATCCATTTTGGAAAACAAAATGTGCAAAAAGTAAAGCGCTATGAATACTTTCTGGCTGCACTGTAGTTAAATTTTTTTTTTTGGACATGGGTGTCCTACATTTTTCACATGCCTGTGTGTGTGTGTGTGTGTGGGTGTGTGTGTGTGTGTGTTTGTGTGTGTGTGTGTGTGTATAAATCCTATTTCTTTTAGACTCTAGGTTCTGCCCACTTGTTTCTCATTTGTTTCATTGTGCATTCTCTGTTTTCAAGACATATTTCTTTAGATTTTCTAACTTCAAATCAAATCAAATCAAATCAAGATTAATATGGATAGCACTCTCTACAATTTAGGTTGTCACAGAGCAGCTTTACAGAAATCAAAAAATAAAAAAGGTAAACAACATAGGAACAAAGGATAAGAAATAGACCCCTAGTGAGCAAGCCAAAGGGTGACAGTGGCAAGGAAAAACTCACTCACAGAGGAACCATGTTCACAAGAGGGGATCCCTCCTCCTCTGGTCAAACTACTTATACATAGCCTTGACTCTTTGATGTTTTTTTGGTCTATTCGTATGCTTCCCTTTCACAACTTTCCCATTGTTTGTATTTGGTTCAGATTTTAGGTACAGCTGACCGGGAACCAACATCTTTTGCAACATTCCATGTAAATTTATTTTTGTTTCAACTGACATCTCTTGTGTTGGAGCCATGATTCATGTCAATCAGCTTTGTGCATCTCCAAGGTGTGATCACTCTTTTTTAAATAAAGACTAATTAGCAGATTTAATCTGATGCAGGTGTTTGTTTTAGAACAGCAAATTATAGAGCTATCCCTCAGAATTCTTTTCCTCTTCATGATTTAAAAACACAATTATATTTATTTCTTTTTTTGTTGTTTCTTAATGCCAGAAGGGTGGGGTTTTGAAAAGGATTTCAGAAAATGTCAACTGAATTCTTGTTATTTTTTCTATATAATTTCATTTTGAATACTAATTTTACTCATAAGAAACAGTTTCAGCAATTCACTGAAAGCCAAATATTGCCATGACAATTATGTCCATGATGAGTGTACATAAATGTCTGACCACAGCTGTAAAATGAATCAAAATGTATTTCTCTAGTCAAGAGACACTTTAATCATATCAGTGAACAACTGTAACTGGAACAGATTTTAACAACCACAGTAAACCTTCATTCTGGACAATATTTGGGTCATGATGAGTGAAATGTGAGTACCTTTGCCCTGCCTGTGCTCTGCAAAATATGTACGAGTGTACTGGCCATTTCCTCCTTATTCCTCATGCTAATGACAGGCTCCAGGACTGAACACAGCATGGTGTAGTTGTTGGTCACAAACTCTGCAAACTCTTTATACTGCTCCATTGGCAGGATGGACACTGTTTGGAAACGACACTTTAAGCGGATACAGGGGCTGCCAGCCTTCACCTTGCTGATGGTGGGTCTACTGACTGTGTACCACTTTTCCACAAACTGTCGACCATTCACACTCTGTATAGGGATGTTCACCAGGCCCACGTAATTGTTCCTGTCCTTTTTCTTCTTCTTGTCAGCATCACGGTAGATGTGAACAGTGATGTTTTTGACAGTGGGGAGGCTGCCAAACTGAAACTGTTCCCCCCAAAACAGGCAGTCAGAGCACTGCTTGCTGGTGGTGCGGGCATAGAGGACATCATCCAGGCACAGCTCACAGAAGTACTTCTTCTTGGGTAGAAGGTCTTTGGCCTCAATGACCCACAGGTGAAGGAGGTTCTCTGACCGCCTGCAGTTGTCCTGAAGATGAGACAGTGTGATTGTTAATTTTATTTAAGCTCTTAAAGGAAGTTGATACCATAACTTATATTTTCTTCTTGAAATCTAAACATTAAAAAATAAGAAAATAAACAGCTTAATATTGTCTATATTGCATACACATATTAGAAATAAATGGAATTTCATATTTGTTTTGGAAAGAAACACAATGGATGAGCAGGCAGGACATGTGCTGCACTCACCTTATTTGGCTGCACAGTTCTCCTAAGGTTCTCCATCCATTTGTCTCTCTCAGAGGCTGAAGTGCAGCTGAAGCATTTACTTCCTCCAGAGTATATTACCTGAGGGGAGTAGACAAAAACATGAAAAAAATGAAGCAACCAAGACTAGGAAGGTTTACAGTAATTAATGGTAATAACAAGTAAATCTACATTTAAGGCCAATTTATATTCAACCACAAAAATGGAAATAAACATTTCCCCGTAATCCATGTTGTTAATCATCCAATGTTTCATGTCACATCATCTGAAGTTTGACTATTTTATAGTACCTGAACTGAGTTTGTAAATGTAAAATTTTATACATCTTTACATGCAAAAGTAGAATATGGTGCTCCACAAGGTTCTTTTTACAATCTCTACTATGTGCATTACATATGCCAACACTGGATACTGTCAACCACAAACATGGCATCAGTTTGTACTGTTTGGAAATGATACACCATTTATATTGATCAAAGCAGTTGATAAACTTCAACTTAACATAACTGTGTAAACAATACAAAAGGCTGGATGTCAAATAACCTAATAAAAAAAGGTCCTTCTACTTGGCCCAAAAGTTGCTAGAAACAGTTATAATTATTAATCTTGATGGCTTCTCTGCTGCATGGACACACAGACATAGTTTAAAATCTTTAAGACTAAATTCACTTATTCAGGATAGGATAGAACTTTATTGATCCTCCCAAGGGATCGATAATTTAGACAATCTCGTGGTAATTTTTCCCCTTGTATTTCATTATGTGTTATATGTTTTGCTATGAACAGAATCCTTCCTTGAATCCTGAATTTGAAGATGTCTGGAACTGTTGCTTTTAACAGATAAAATTGTCACAAATTAATTTGAGATGCAGGAGCTGACCCTTACACAGCCCCTTTCAAATCACACCACCTCTCAATAGAATTAAAATCTTTGCTTTGATCTGGTCATTCCAGAACTCTCAATTTCTTTCTTTTGAGCCATTTCTTGGTAGATTTACTGGAATGATTTGGGTCACTGCATTCAACTTCAGGTTTTGGACTGATGGTCTCACATTTTCCTCTGATCAAAATCAAACATATTAGGGCACAAGCACCAGAGGTGCAAAGTCATTTTGTTTTTGGTCTGTTTATTATTAGGGCCCAAGCTCTGTTTGATTTCTTTGGAATGTTTAATATTAGACTACATAACTTAAAAAAATGTTGTTCCCAGTTTTTGTGTGTTTTCCTAATTCTTTGTGCCTTAAATGAATAGAAACATTTTTAAAACCTACTATTCCCAGTAAACATTGCTTTTGTGGTCAGCACAATGATATTTTGAAATTTATCTATTTTTAAGAATATTTTCGATATATTCAGTGTTGAATATAGATGAAAAAGAAGCTTCTGGAATTGTGAGAACTCTGCCCGAAAGCTGAAGATGGGTTGTCACTGGGTCTTCCAGCAAGACCATAAACATGTGGCCAAATCCACTCAAAAATGGTTCACAAGGCACAAAATCAAGCTCCTCTCCTGGCCATCTCAGTCCCCTGGATTCAACCCAATAGAAAACCTGTGTGGTGAGCTGAAGAGGAGCATGCACAGGAGAAGACCCAGGACTCTGGAACGATTTAGAGAGGTTGTGCAAAGAGGAATGGTCAAAGATCGCTCTTTCAGTATTCTCCCATTTTGTGAAGAGTTATAGAAGATTAAATGCTGTCTTGTTGGCAAAAGGAGGTTGTACAAAGTACTAGCACTAGGGGTGCCAATAATGATCATGTGGTGCCAATAATGATCATGTGGCACACATGATTTCATTCAAAAGATTTAGTTTTTAATTTTTTTCCCACCAAATAAAGGTACTTGAATTAAAGCTTAGATTTTTTGTCTTTTTTGCATTGTTGTCCTATATTATTATTATTAATATGCATGGCTCAAATTATGCATGGCTACTAATGTCTCTGTCCTGATTACAAAAATATAGTTACTTTGAGTGAAAGGTATAGTGTCAGCATTGGAAGTCATGTGGAGTCAGCAATTTTATTCACTCACCTGATTTCTGACAATCAAAAACTCAAATTTTGGCACAGGCTTCAAAATAGGTGAAAATCTGCCCTTGGGTTTGGTTCGGTTCAGGAGCTCCATAGGAATTTGTACATTTTTTTCAGAGTACAATTTGTACAGAGTTTTTGTCACATTTCCTCAAATTTTAATTCAAATACACTTCAGATGAACTTGATGTTAATTGATTTGAATGAAGAGTTCATTGGTCAAATGATGTTGTGATGGCTGGCAAAAGATGTACTTCATATGCAACACTACTCGAAATGGAGATTTGTCGCAACCTAAATTTGTTAAAATCATTTCATGTTTTCACTACTGGTGTGGGTGACCCTGCCAAACAGGAAGTCAGTAAATTTGAAAATTATTACATATTTTCTTCATGATCTCATTCAAAATTGAACCAGAGGTTCTGTCAGACGTCGTTAAATTTGGGTTATGATACAACTCAGACACCCCCCTGATAACCCAACATTAAATTGTGGAGGAATAGATGATTAGTTAAACAATGTAATGGCAGGAAATTGATTTACTAGAATGCAACACTAAACCAAATGTTAACATAGTGAAAACAGAGTTGCTTAGAAATTCATAACATTAGGTGTAAATATAGAGATCATACTGATGCATGTTTTCAGTATTGATACAGTTGATTCTGCCCAACAGAAAGTCAGAGCTTTTGCCTGTTTTTTTTTTTTTTATAAACTCTTTTGAATTCCTCCAAGACAATTAATTGTACACTCTTGAAATTTGGTGTAAAAAACCTTTAGACACAAATGATGCTAAACAGGGAATAAATGGCAGGCAACTGATTGGCTTAGGATGCCAAAGCCGCTCCACATGCAGTCCTGGATGATCATGGACTTGAGCAGGGACTGGGAGCATTCCGTGTTGCAGATGAAGCTGTGGTTTACCACATCATCCCCGAGGAACTCCGTCACCATCTCAGGATCCGCTTGAAATTATACATGGTTAATAATGGCTTAGTCCTGATTACAAAAATATAGCTATTTTGAAGCAGATATATAGTGCCACCTATTATGTGTCAGGGTTATTGCAGATTTTGGTAGGCTTCATGTGTGTATATGAGTTTGACTGAAGGTCAATTGAATTTGAGTAGAGTGGACTCAACAATTTACCCGACCGAAACTTTCACCAGTTTTCTGGTTTGTCCCAACTATGGCATGCACCATGCAAGGGTCCTTCTTCCCCTCCATCTCACCCATTTGATCTCTTTTTGATGGTTAATGCATGGAAGAACCACTTGTACATCCCAAGATTATATTTAAGGATTGTTGGACACTTCTTTATGCATCTTATGGTCTGCTCTTGGGCTGAACTTGGTAGGAAGGTCTGACCTGGCCATGTTGGCAGTTGGTTTAGATATTCTCCACTTGTAATTTATTTTCAGACAGTAAAATGCCTGATTTCTAAACTCACATGCATCTACAATCTTCATTCTGAGGGCCTCAGTGACCTTTTTGGATTTTGTCATGGTGATACTACTCACTTCATCAATCAACAGCAAACCAAACCAAACTTCTTTAAAAATGATGAAATCGTTTGCACCCGGTGTGGTGTCTCTTTTTGTCAGATTTACTACTTACTATTTTAAGTAGTTAAAAATGTAGGGTTGTCCTAACTTTTTTTTCCTCACATGAAAACAGTTTTTCTAATAATTATATTTACTATTAAAAATATTTATTTTATATGTTTTTATGGGGTGTGCTATTATTTCACATGATTATGAAAATGGGCAGTGAAGGCAAAATCTTTTTGAGAAGTCAACTTCAGAACTTAATGTAAAGGCAAGCACTCAATACAGCCATAAATCACCAACAGACTGTATTATAACAATATTCAGTAATACAAATGCAGCAGTACCACACAACTTCAAACTGAGATCTGAAATTAGTGCCTCACATTTGTCTCCCTTTTTTGCTGATATAAAAAATTACAGGAAAATTTATATTTTTTTTTTATGATTGCTGCTTCTATACATGTCTCTGGAGTTCTATTCATCTTTTATATAAGCATAAGAGTTCATTGAAATTTAAATCAATGCATAACAAATCTCAAGCAAATGCATAAAAATCTCAAGCTAAATGTAAAATTCTGATAACTAATTAATAACCAAGTTATTTGGTAATGGATCGATTCATGATCCATATACTCAATTACTAATTTCAATAATAGATTATTTGACTTGATAATAGCCATTAGTTGCAGTCCTACATCATAATTAATCTACTTCAAATTATTTAACAACTTGAAGCATGTGAGCATATACAAGCACACAGTTTAAACAATTGCATCTGATTGGGTAAACATTCATAGAGTAATACAATTGAAGTATGGAGAACATTGTGTAAACCAAATTTATTTTCCAAACCTTGAGATTACTGGTCATGGCTATATAAATGGAAGAACAACAAGAATTGATAATGCTGCACCTCAAAGCAAAATTCCTGGTTTAGCAAACTGCTGTGCAGAGGTTTGATGTACACATCCTCCTTAATGCTGAGGTCTAGAGCCTCCACAGCACCGTCTGGACTCAGCAAAGACTCATGGGAACAGGACTGTTTCACTTTTGCCAGGCCTTGTGACCTAATACACAAAAACACAAATGAAAAAAGCAATTAAAAACCTGTTTAATTCCAATTACAATAATTTCATCTCTTTCAAACAAAAGAGAAATTTAATCACTTGGTGTAACTGCACTCAGAGGTCTTCCTTAAACCATTTCATCCTAATTGAGTATTCAACTGAACTGGGGAAAAAAAAAACAAAAAAAAAAAACAAGGGAGTGCAGTTTTTGTAAAACCTGATATTTGTAACCTGGTAATCTGTTAACCTGGGTGATTGCACCTTAATTTCATATGTTTCTATGATATCCTGTCAGTTGCTAAGATGTTGCTAGTCTATGTGTATCAGTAGCCAAGGTGTTGCTATGGTATAACTTTTGGTTACATTGTTGCCACTAAGGTTTTCCTATGCTATGACAGTTGGTTGCTAGGTGCTTAGTAAGGTGTTGCTATGGCACTAGTGTTGGTAGTGAAGGTGTTGCTAAGGTGTTACTATGGTATATCCTATTGGTTGCAAAGTTGTCGCTAGGTTGCTAATAGGGTTGAGTATTGCCACTGATTTCCAGAATTTACTCAATTCTGAAATGTAGACTTCAGTGGGTTAAAGATCATTCTTGGCTTTATATGAGTCAATATTGGATCATTCAAATGAATATGGATTTGAAACAAAACATTTTTTAACCCACCACTAGTAGCTAAGGTGGTGCTATAGTACAGGGATTCTTTGCAAAGGTGTTGACAACACTTTTGGTTAAACTGTTGGGTGCTAAAAGTTTAGCCCAAAAGCAAAACTATCCAAATATGCACCATCCTTCTATGGAACATAGAAGGTCCACATACAATTGTGCTCAAAAGTTTACATACCGTGGCAGAATTTTTGCTTTCTTTGCCTTTTTTCAAAGTATATGAATGATAACACAAAAACTTTTTTTCCCCACTCATGGTTATTGGTTGGCTGAAGCTATTTATTGTCAAACGACTGTGTTTTCTCTTTTTAAATCATAATGACAACCAAAAACATTAAAATGACCCTGATTAAAGTTGATAAAGTTAATTTAATTTAATAGTGAATACTGCTTACAAAATGTTACCTTGCTCATTCTTTTTGATCTAACTCCTGCATTTCATACAGTCATAGGACCCTTCTTAAACAGCATGCAAGGAAGTACTTTCTTAGTGAACCTGTTTTAGAAGTGCATACTATTTATTGTGGTGTACCAGAATGCTCTATACTGGTTTCACTTTTATTTTCAATTTTTAAAACACCTAACAGGGGTTTTGACCTGTAGTGTTTAAATTATGCAGTGGCTTATTATTAATCAAGAGTCTGAAACGTACTGTTTTACAATGAACCACAACATTATGGCCACCATGTTTCTGCACTCACTTTTCTTTTTGATCAGCTTGACTGACCACATAAGAGCACTTTGTAGTTCTATAATTACAGTGCTGTCCATCTATTTCTCTGTATACCTTGTTAGCCTTCTTTCACCATGTTCTTAAAATGATCAAGACCCCACAGGATCACCACAGAGCAGGTATTATGTGGGTGGTGTGTCATTCTCAGAACTGCAGTGACACAAAATGGACAGCAAAACTAAAGTACTCCTAAGTAGAACATTTTAGAACATACTTGTAGGGGGTTTACTCTGAAAAAAGACTACAAATCCATTATTGACTTGTTGAATGCAGAGAAAGCAATGTTGTCACCACCACAAATACAGAGATTTGGTTTGAGACTACAACCATATGACTACAAGCACATAGTTGGAAAGTCCAATGTAGCAGATTCACTTTCACAACTTCATTTAACAGAGACAGAAAATGTGGAAATGTATCTGGACAGTATCAATGCATACAGTGACAATGCATGAGGTACAAACCATGAACCTTGAGGACAGATACAACATAAAATGATAGGGAATGTCACATTAAGCAACTAAAGACAAGTGTGGAGACAGGAAAATGGCTGAACCCAATTCCAGAGCAATTGCAGCCTTATGACAGATGTGCTGGACAGTTGTGCACATATAATAGACTTGTGATAAGAGGACACAGGATAGTGCTACCAAGACAAATAGTGAAACAAGCACTCAGGATTGAACATAAGACTGACCAAGAGGTGTTTCATACAAAACAATATCTGATGAGCAAATTCTACTGGCCCAACATGGACCTAGATGTAGAGAAAATGATCAGAATCTGCTAGGCCTGTGTACTCCAAAGCCTCTAAATGAAGATCAACCCCTCCAACTACAAGACCTATCTAGAATCCATCACGATGAATGCAAATCTAAAAGGAAACAGGAGGTTACCAAACCAGCAAAGCAAAGGAGTACAACTTCAAATTTGGTGACATAGTCTACATTGCCAGTATGGAGAATGGAAAGCTGGATTCCACATTCATAGACATTTGCTATGTACAAATGAGAAACACCAACAACAACTCCTTTGAACTGGTAAACACAGAGGATGGAAGTAATCAAAAATGTCAAACATCTTTGCCACACAACTGTGGGAATGGTCTTTGATGTTTGACACTCAAATCAACAATGACACAGTGGATGTGCTGATTGCTCCAGCAGTTGGGATCCTACCTGAACCTAACCAACCTGTGTCTGAGGTTATCACTACCAGGAAGGGTCGGGTCATCAGAAAGCCCATCAGAGACTTGAAAACTGAATAAAATAGAGAGAGACACTACCCTTGATTTGTTAATGTAAAATTGAACTGAATGTTTTGATTTATTAAATTTGTGTCACTGTGATTTGTAAAGAGAATGTTTTTGCTATGGAAAGTTTTTAAACAATTTGATTTGAGATTTATTTAGAAGGAAATATTTTGTTCTAAACAATAGATATAAATGTAGTACAGTTGATGTTAATGAGGTATTGTGAGATAGCTGACATTACAGACATGACAGCCAGAATGTAAAATGAAAGTGTGTCAATAAAGTAAGCATAAAACAGATCTAAAGGACTGTTTATTGGAGACAACACAAGAGAACACAGTTACTTAGAATTTCAATCAAATTTGGTACGAACATGAATGATTTTGTTACATTTTGTAAACTGTGTTTTATGCTTTTTATTATTTTTACAAACTCCTCCTAGATGATTCATTGTATTCTCTTGAAATTTGGAGAAAATAATCTTTAGATGTAAGTGATGATAAATGGCAAGAAATTATGTATACAACAAAAGATGTTCATGGCTTGGTTGAATGGCTTGAGTTGCCATGCCAATACAGTCAGCTACATTGTCTCAAACTGATAATGATTGTCTTGCAAATGGTGTTGCTATGGTGTGGGTGTTAATGTTGGTTGGTGGAGGTTGCTAATGCTTTTTCATTACTTAATATTTACAGGCCACTAGGAGTTTTTAAAAGAATGTAGTGACTTTGCTGCAGATGTAGCTATGTGCAGTGATAAAGCAGTAATAGGCAAAAAAAGTATTTAGTCAGCCACTGATTGTGCAAGTTATCCTACTTATAAAGATGAGAGAGGTCTGTAATTTTCATTATAGTTACACTTCAATTATGAGAGAAAAAACGAGAAAAAAAAATCCAGGAAATAACATTGTAGGATCTTTAAAGAATTTATTTGTAAATTATTGCAGAAAATAAGTATTTGTTCAATAACAAAAGTTCAACTCAATACTTTGTAACATAACCTTTGTTGGCAATGACAGAGGTCAAACCTTTCCTGTAAGTCTTCACCAGGTTTGCACACACTCTGGTATTTTGGCCCATTCCTCCATGCAGATCCCAAACATTCCGCTTGGTATGTTTGGGATCTGCATGGAGGAATGGGCCAAAATACCAGAGTGTGTGCAAACCTGGTGAAACCGGGTTGCTGGAAGACTCAGCCACGTTCAATTCTCTCACTGATGGAAAGAGGTTTTAGCTTAAAATCTCATAATACATGGCCCTGTTTATTTTTCTCTTCCCTTTACATGGATCAGTTGTCCTGTCCCCTTTGCAGAAGAATGCCCCCAAAGCATGATGTTTCAACCCCCATGCTTCACAGTAGGTATGATGTTCTTGGAATTCTATTTTGGTTTCATCTTGACCACATGATATTCTCTCAATTCTTAAGAAGGGGGACGCGTCTGGCTCTGCGGGATTTGAATCCCTCTCTGCGTAGTGTGTTACTGATGGTAGCCTTTGTTACTTTGGTCCCAACTCTATGCAGGTCATTCATCGGGTCCCTCTGTGTAGTTCAGGGATTTTAGTTCACCATTATCATGATAAACCATTAGGGGGGTATTTTGTGTACTTCTGGTACCAGTCCCAAGCCCAGATAAAAGGTGAGGGTTGCGTCAGGAGGGGCATCCAGTGTAAAACTTGTGCCAAAACTACAATGCGGATCACAAATATGACTGCCATACTGGATAGGTTGAGAACCGGGTTAACAACGACCACCTCCGGTGCTGTTGACCAGCAGGCTGCTGGTGGAAATTGGACTACTGTAGGTCAAGACCATTGAGGAGGAGAGGAAGAAGGTGGGCTAGAAGGCAGTGAGAGAGAAGGAAAGGCAGGAGTGTGGACGTTAGAGTAGGGACTCTGAACATAGAGACAATGACTGGTAAAGGCAGAGAGCTTGCAGACATGATGGAGAGAAGGAAGGTAGATATTCTGTGTGTTCAATAGACAAGATGGAATGGAAGCAAGGCCAGGAGCATTGGAGGTGGATTCAAAATGTTCTATCATGGTGTAGATAGGAAGAGAAATGGAGTAGGGATAATCCTAAAGGAACAGCTTGTGAAAAGTGTTCTGGATGTAAAGAGAGTGTCAGACAGGATCATGAGCTTGAAGTTGGAAGGTGATGGTGTAATTTTGAATGTTGTCAGTTATTATGCACCACAGCTTGGTTGTCAGTTAGAGGAGAAAGAGTAATTTTGGAGCATGATGGATGAAGTGGTAGAAGGTGTCCCTAGAGAGGAGATTGGTGCAGACGTCAATGGACATGTTGGTGAAGGGAACAGAGGGGATGAAGAGGTGCTGGGTATATATGGTGTGAAAGACAGAAATGCAGGTTGAGGTTTTAGTTTTAGCAAAGAGAATGGAAATGGCTATGGTAAACATATTTTCAGAAAAGTGAAGGACACAGGGTGACATACAAGAGTGGAGGGAGTTGCACTCATGTGGATCATATCCTTAGCAGGAGATGTCACCTAAAACAGATTGGAGATTGTAAAGTGGTGCCAGGGGAAAGTGACAAAGCCAAAGATTAGATGGTGGAAGCTGAAGGAGGAGGAAGGTTGCAGGCAGTTCAGGGAAAAGTTGCAACAGGCCCTTGGGGGCAGGGAGGAACTACTTGGCAAAGTACAGCTATGGTGGTGAGAGAAATTGCCAAGAATGTGTTGGGTGTTTTGTCTGGTCAGAGGTGAAGACAAGGAAAGTTGGAGTATTCAGAAGAAGAAGGCAGCTACGAAAAAGTGGGATAACCAGAGAGATGAAGGAAGTCGGCTGGAGTACTATGAGGCTAGAGAGGGGGAGAGATGGTAGATCAGGAAGTTCAAAGAATTAGTAAGGTGGAAGTGAGGGCAGCTTTAAAAAGGATGAAGAATAGAAAGTCAGTTGGTCCAGATGACATACCTGTGGAAGTATGGAGATATTTAGGAGAGAAGGCACCCTTTCTTGCACCCTTAATATTAAGTCCATTGTCATTACATTTTAAGGTGTTATATCTTCACTCTTGATCAAATCCCAGAGATCTCCTTTCATGACGTTTCCTAAAAAATCACTTAACATTAGTAAAACCATTGTTTCATTATGTCTTGCTCTTGATGCAAATTTAAATTTGGCCTCATGTGAGCTGCTTCCAGCTTTTTAAGGCTACGATTCTTTTTCTACAAGACAAAAAATACTGTGCCAAATATGTGATTTGATCTTTGCAAACCATGGTGCAATAACAAGCTTAAGTCACTAAGTCACCTAAATTATGTAAATATTATGATTAAATCTACCATTATTATCTTTGTTATTGTAATTAATAAAATGTCCAAATTGGGAATCTGCCATTCTCACAATTCAAAACATCATCTAGGTTTACATGGAATTGAAGGCACCATCTAGCAATCATTATTTGTCTGTACCAGCTAACTTTATATATATGATTTTATATATATATATATATATATATATATATATATATATATATATATATATATACACTGCTCCATAAAATAAAGGGAACACTTAAAGAACACAATATAACTCCAAGTAAATCAAACTTCTATGAAATTGAAACTGTCCACTTAGGAAGCAACACTGATTGACAATCCATTTCACATGCTGTTGTGCAAATGGAATGGACAACAGATTGAAATTATTGGCAATTAGCAAGACACGCTCAATAAAGCAGTGGTTCTGCAGGTGGGGACCACAAACCACTTCACAGTACCTTTGCTTTCTGGCTGACGTTTTTGTCACTTTTGTTGGTGGTGCTTTCACACTCGTGGTTGCATGAGACGGACTCTACAACCCACAGAAGTGGCTCAGGTAGCGCAGCTCATCCAGGATGGCATATCAATGCGAGCTGTGGCAAGAAGGTTTGCTGTGTCTGTTAGCCTAGTGTCCAGAGGCTGGAGGCTCTACCAGGAGACAGGCCAGTACACCAGGAGACGTGGAGGAGGCTGTAGGAGGGCAACAACCCAGTAGCAGGACCGCTACCTCCACTTTTGTGCAAAGAGGAACTGCCAGAGCCCTGCAAAATGATCTCCAGCAGGCTACAAATGTGCATGTGTCTGCACAAACGGTTAGACACCGACTCCATGAGGATGGTATGAGGGCCTGACGTCCACAGACTGGGGTTGTGCTCACAGCCCAACACCGTGCGAGAACACCAAAATTGGCAAATTCACCACTGGCGCCCTGTGCTCTTCAGAGATGAAAGCAGGTTCTCACTGAGCACATGTGACAGACGTGACAGAGTCTGGAGACTCCGTAAAGAGTGATCTGCTGCCTGCAACATCCTTTAGCATGACTGGTTTGGGAGTGGGTCAGTAATGGTGTGGGGTGGCATTTTTTTTGGAGGGCCTTCATGTGCTTGCCAGAGGTAGCCTGAGTGCCATTAGGTACCGAGATGAGATCCTCAGACCCCTTGTGAGACCAAATGCTGGTGTGGTTGGCCCTGGGTTCCTCCTAATGCAGGACAATGCTAGACCTGTGGCAGGAGTGTGTCAGCAGTTCATGCAAGATGAAGGCATTGAAGCTATGGACTGACCCGCCAGTTCCCCAGACCTGAATCCGATTGAGCACATCTGAGACATCATGTCTCCATCCACCAACGTCACGTTGCACCACAGACTGTCCAAGAGTTGACGGATGCTTTAGTCCAGGCGTGGGAGGAGACCATCTGCCACCTCATCAGGAGCATGTCCAGGCATTGTAGGGAGTACTTGTTTTAAGGACATTACATCAAATATGGGTCAGCCTGTAGTGTGTTTTTCCACTTTCATTTTGTGTGTGACTCCAAATCCAGGCCTCCATTGGTTAATAAATTTGATTTCCATTGATGATTTTTGAGTGATTTTGTTGTCAGTACATTCATCTTTGTACAGAACAAAGTATTCAATGAGAATATTTCATTCATTCAGATCTAGGATTTTGAGCAGTGTAGATAGATAGATATAGATAGATAAAGATATATCCTGCATATGGAGTGGCAGCTCTACACAGGTTACACAGACAAGTTCATGATGGTATATACTGCAATTTGAGTCTGCACCTCCCTTTTATTATTATTATTATTATTATTATTATTATTATTATTATTAATAATAATAATAATAATAATAAACACATTAATAAACAAAATAAATTCAGAGTTGTCTGTAACCTCGGTTTCCACACCTAGAGCAGGATCTAAAGCAACATCCAGGAACCTCTCCTTATCAGGTAGGACCTATTTTGGTAGTAAGTCGTTTGTCCAACACGTGCTTTAGCTCTCTCTCTATTCAGAGCAGAATGAGGAACACTAGGAGCTGGTTAGTCTTATGGCAGCAAAAATATAGTAACATAAACTAATCACTTCATTAGAACAGAAGTCATACCTGTTGTTTTCAGTGGGTTGCAGTGTGGTAAGCTTGAAGCTTGAGTTTCGGTCCTGTTTGGTTTGACTCTTTGTCCGTTTGATGGAACCTTTAAAACGCTTGCTGAAAAACCCCTGAAGGTCAGAAAGAAAGACAGATAACAGTCACAGATGCTAGTCAGGCGTTTCATTATTAGAAAAGTCTATTGCTATAAAACACTGAAAGCGGCAATGCGTAAAGTTTGTGTAAATAATATTGTTAGCAAACAAAAGTACAATTACAATTACAGCCTCGGGCAGCAGGTCTGCAGGTTCCAAGCTGGTTTTTGCAATTAGACCCAATATAACATTTACTGTTCTATGCAGTGTGAATTCCTAGGAGGCCCCTAGGAAACATGCCTGTGAAGCTTCATAAGAATCTGCCTATATAAAACAATATAAAAGTGAAGTTATAATTTGTTGTCTTCCATTATTTAAAAATTAAACTGCAATTGCACTGATTTTCCTTTGATAAATGATCAGGAATAATGGAATTCTGGGGTTTGAGAGTCAAAATAATTTTGATTAATAATTAATTGAGATGAAAGCAACAAATTCATTAAATTTGGTATGAACATGAAATATGTCCTTACAATCATGTACACTATTGGCACAACAGGAAGTCAGCAATTTTGGAAAGTGTACCCTGACTGCATGTTTTTAACTAAATTTACTAACTTCTGCTAGACGATTCATTACACACTCTTGAAATTTGATGTAAACAAGCTTCAGATCTGTGATGCTATATTGTGCAGGAATAGTTGATGTGTCAAACGAGGCCCAAATGGCTGGTAGTTGAATAGCTTGAGATGCCGCACCAATACAGGAAGTGGATACACCACTTAGAATATCATGAAAAAGTTGATTTATTTCAGTAATTCCATGCAAAATGCAAAACTTATAAATTAAATTCATTCACTACACACAAACTGATATATTTCAAATGTTTATTTCTTTTAATTTGATGATTATAACTGACAACTAATGAAAATCTCAAATTCAGTATAAATTAGAATATTGTGAAAAGGTTTAATATTGAAGACACCTGGTACCACAATCTAATCTAATCAGCTAATTAACTCAGTCTAGTTCTGTAGGCTACACAATCATGGGGAAGACTGCTGACTTGACAGTTGTCCAAAAGACAACCATTGACACCTTGCACAGGGAGGGCAAGACACAAAAGGTCATTGCTAAAGAGGTTGGCTGTTCACAGAGCTCTGTGTCCAAGCATATTAATAGAGAGGTAAAGGGAAGGAAAAGTATTCAAGCAATAGATAACTGCACCCTGGGTCAAAAATGTGGGGGAGATTCACAAAGAGTGCACTGTAGCTGGAGTCAGTGCTTCAAGAACCATCACGCACAGATGTTTGCAAGACATGTGTTTCAGCTGTCGCATTCCTTGTGTCAAGCCACTCTTTAACAAGAAGCGTATTGTCTGGGCTAAAAAGACAAAAAGGACAGGACTGCTGCTGAGTGTTCCAAAGTTATGTTCTCTGATGAAAGTAAATTTTTCATTTCCTTTGGGAATCAAGGACCCAGAGTCTGAAGGAAGAGAGGAGAGACTCATAATCCATGTTGCTTGAGGTCCAATGTAAAGTTTCCACAGTCAGTGATGTTTTGGGGTGCCATGTCATCTGCTGGTGTTGGTCCATTATGTTTTCTGAGGTCCAAGGTCAATGCAGCCATCTACCAGGAAGTTATAGAGCATGTCATGCTTCCTGCTGCTGACTAACTTTATAGAGATTTAGATTTCATTTTTCAACTGTACTTGGGACCAGCACACAGTGCCAAAGCTACTGATACCCAGTTTAAGGACCATGGTATCCTTGTTCTTAACTGGCCAGCAAACTCGCCTGAACTTTACCCCATAGAGAAACTGTATGGTATTGTGAAGAGGAAGATGCGATACGCCAGACGCCCAACCCAACAATTCAGAAGAGCTGAAGGCCCCTATCAGAGCAACCTGGGCTCTCATAACACCTGAGCAGTGCCACAGACTAATTGACCCCCATGCCACGCCGCATTGCTGCAATAATCCAGGCCAAAGGAGTCCCAACTAAATCTTGAGGGCTGTACATGCTCATAGTTTTCATGTTCATACTTTTCAGTTGGCCAACATTTCTAAAAATCCTTTATTTGTATTGGTCTTAAGTAATATTCTAATTTTCTGTGATAATGAATTTGGGATTTTCATTAGTTGTCAGTTATAATCATCAAAATTAAAAGAAATAAACATCTGAAATATATCACTGTGTGTAATGAATGAATATAATATGCAATGATTGTTCAGTAATGGAATTACTGAAATAAATCAACTTTTTCATGATATTCTAATTTAATGACCAGCACCTCTATCTTGCTGATTCTTGGTTTGATCAACCTCATATTATGCATGGTTATCAATGGATCAATCCTGACTACAAACATGTTATAGATGTATTCAAAGTAGACATTGAGTTATAGATGTAGTGCCACCTATTGAGAGTCATGGTTATAGCAGATTTTGGTAGGCTTTATATGGTCAATTGGATTTGAGTTGAGTCAACAATTATACCCAACCCAAATCCAAACAACCATCTACTCTTTGCACCATGTGAGGGTTCTTTGTTCCCACCATGGAGGGACCCCTCATTATTATTATGATGATGATGATGATTATTATTATTATTTCATGATTAACTTTTTGAGGCATTTGTTCAAATATATATATTGATATACTTTAATTTTCATCTTTTTTTTTCAGGCCATTTTGGTATGAATGTGTGACTCTCAAACCAACTGAGAGTTTTGAGGCACTTATGACATTTGAAAACTTGACACATGAACTACAAATAGAATTTACTATGAACTGATGCACTTTAGAATATTCCTGTCTCATCGCTTCTATAGCACCACCTACAAACATTGTTATAATGGTGGAAAATTGATTCACATCAAAGACAAGACTAGACGAAATAGAAATGTTAATATGGTCAGAACACAGTTGCTTTGAATTTCATGAGATCTGTAAGGAACATGAATGATTTTGTTACATTGTTAAGGGTGACTCTGCAAAAGGAAGTCAGACATTTTGGAAATTGTTCGTTTATTGCATGTTTTTCACAAACTATTTTGAACTCCTGGAAAACCACCATACACTCTTGAAATTGGATGTACAGTCATATGAAAAAGTTTGGGCACCCCTATTAATCTTAATCATTTTTATTTATAAATA
The DNA here is from genome assembly GCA_034509495.1 of Acestrorhynchus altus. Taxonomy (NCBI): domain Eukaryota; kingdom Metazoa; phylum Chordata; class Actinopteri; order Characiformes; family Acestrorhynchidae; genus Acestrorhynchus; species Acestrorhynchus altus. The sequence continues at coordinate 36,843 of JAVGWO010000035.1, read as the reverse complement.
TTTGGGGGTTTGCAACAGCTATTTCAGTTTGATATATCTAATAACTGATGGACACAGTAATATTTCAGGATGTGAAATGAGGTTTATTGTACTAACAGAAAATGTGCAATATGCATTAAACCACAATTTGACAGGTGCAAAAGTATGGGCACCCTTATCATTTTTTTGATTTGAACTACTTTTTACTGACTTACTGAAGCACAAAATTGGTTTTGGTAATCTCATTGAGCTTTGAACTTTATAGCCAGTTGTATCCAATGTGAAAGGTATTTAAGGTGGCCAATTACAGTTGTTCTCCTATTTGAATCTCCTCTGAAGGAAATTGGCATCATGGACTCCTCCAAACAACTCTCAAATGATCTGAAAACAAGATTGTTCAACATAGTTGTTCAGGGGAAGGATACAAAAGTTGTGTAGAGATTTAACCTGTCAGTTTCACTGTGAGAACATAAGTAAGGAAATGGAAGACCACAGGGACAGTTCTTGTTAAGCCCAGAAGTGGCAGGCCAGAAAAATATCAGAAAGGCAGAGAGAAAAGAAGAATGGTGAGAACAGTCAAGGACAATCCACAAGACCACCTCCAAAGACTGCAGCATCATCTTGCTGCAGATGGGTCTGTGCATCGAACAACAATACAGCGCACTTTGCTGAGAGCTGTATGGGAGAGTGAATGAAAAACACGTTTTTCTTAAACACGCCACAAACAAGTGTTCGCCAGAGGTATGCAAAGCACATTTGGACAAGCCAGCTTCATTTGGAAGAAGGTCTGTGGACTGATGAAACAAAAGACAAGAGTTGTTTGGTCACCACAAAGGCATTATGCATGGCGGCAAAAAAAAAAGCCACAGCATTCCAAGAAAAACACCCTTACCCACTGTAAGAATTTGAGGTGGAGCTTCCATTATGCTTTGGGGCTGTGTGGCCAATCACGGGCACTGGGAATCTTGTTAAGTTGAGGGTGCATGGATTCCTCCAGTATCGTAGTTCTTGAATAATGTTCAAGTCAGTGACGAAAGAGAAAGTTGAGTTGCGCCGAGGATGGATATTTCAGCAAGATGATGATCCAAAACACCGCTCCAAATCTACTCAGGCATTCATGCAGAGGAACAATTACAATGTTCTGGAATGGCCATCCCAGTCCCAGACCTGAATATCATTGTTTATCTGTGGGATGATTTAGCGGGCTGTCCATGCTTTGGCGACCATCAAACTAACTGAACTGGAATTGTTTTTGTAAGAGGAATTGTCAAAAATACCTTCATCAGGATCCAGGAACTCCTTTAGGAAGCAGCTAGAGGCTGTTATTTTTTGCAAAAAGAAGGATCACATTAAATAGTAAAGTCACTTTTCTGTTGAGGTGCCCATACTTTTGCACCTGTCAAGTACAGTTTAATGCATATTGCACATTTCTGTTAGCACAATAAACACTCATTTCAATCCTGAAATATTGCTGTGTCCATCAGTTATTAGACATATCAGAAATAGCTGTTGCAAACCCCCAAATATTTATAAACAAAAATGATTAAGATTAATAGGGGTGCCCAAACTTTTACATATGACTGTACATAAAATTCTGACATATGTGGTGCTACATTGTGAAGGAAAGTAGATCTGTCAAATGGGGAGCTCGAATGGCGGGCAGTTGAACAAATTGAGATGCCACAGTAATATAGGAAGTGGAAATATCTTGCTGATTCTTTGGCTGATCAACCTCAAATTACACATGGTTGCTCGGTCCTAAAGTACAAATGTAGTTACTTTCCGGTCATGGAGGTACTTAGCCACCTATTGAAAGTCATGATTAATACAGATTTTTGGAGGTTTCATTTGAGTATATAGATTTGACCGGGAAGGTCAAACCCAAACTCTTACTTGAGTCTGCCTTGGATAAACAGGTAGGCACAAGAACTGCACTGTCTAGTTCATTTATTTATTTTTGGAATGATTCCTCCCATTTTTCTTTTCCCAACTTTTCTTTCATGTGTCATCTGGAACTTGACAGGCCACCTGCAAATAATTAACAATTAAAACTGTGTAATGTGATGTGACAAACTTGATCTGATTTGATTTGCCTCCTCCCAGCTCTTTACCAGCTATGAGGAAGAATTTCTTTGCTATCATCCTTTGGCTTGCTCAATGGGTGTTTATGCTTTATGTGTTGATCTTTTTATTTTGGACTTGTGTAAAGCTGATTCATTGTAAATAAAATGCTATACAAATAAATTAGATATTATTTGATTAGTCTGTCATTAACTGCTGGAGATAAGCACTGTCCATTTAGTATATTCTAGATTGTTCTTAACAGCTGGCAAGTTTTTTGATGTTAACAATGCCACTAAATATTATTTAACAGTTTTTTGTGTCACTGCACAAGTGCTATCAGAAAGATTATTTTAATTCAAATAACATGCTGCATTTGACACCTAATTTTTGATTATTATTTTCATGATAATTTGTATTATTAAATTATATTTTTACTTTAACATCTATATACATTTCTGCAGGTGCGCATACCTTTCATTTGTCTTATGTATATTCTGTTTAATTTATTTTCTATAACAAAAATAATCTGCATACCTTTATTTGAAAGAATATAAATTAATACCTGCTGTTGTAAATAATGTATATTTTAATTTTCTTAAATGCATCAAAGGTGTACAGCAACAGTAGTTATCCAACATGTTAACTGCTATTAGATAAAATTTCCATAATGTTTCCATTTTACCCATCAGTAATGTATTTTGGAATGTGTTTTGAATTAATTTATCAATGTATGTATTGCATTTAAATTTATTTTTTATTTTATTTTATTTATTACTTCAATTGTTGCTGTTAATGAGGTGGATAGTTTAATGGTCTATTTAATTGGTAAGAAAAGATCAGGCATTAACAATAGTAATAGTAATAGTAGTAACATGACATCACTAACAATGTGGTTGTCTAACTTCATTCTGCTTTTATATCTTCCCATTCATATTATTGTTTTCCCCAAGCTGGTGGTAAGAATTTTTATTTCACTAAGCATGAAATATTATTTCACTCAGATATGTGACAAACAGTAATTTATGTGATTTACTGAGTTAAGTGTCACTTTTTACAGACGGATAAATCAGTAGATAACACTGCAGGTAAGGTCTCAATTCTGAAAAACATCCCAGTATTGTTGTTCACCAGTTGCAGTGAATGCTAGTATGCTGCATACAGCAACATCCATAATACATTTTAACACAAGAAACAAGAACCAGGCCTTGATTTTACAAATTTATTTTACTAAATTATTAAAGCCTAGCTGTTATTTTTGTAGTAATTTTACACTACACAATGTTAATGATATGAGTAAAATGAATATTTGTTTGATCTATTTTGGGCAAAATTATATTGACAAAACAATTAATGATTTAGACAGGTCTTTTTATTTTTAATTACTATAAATTTGCTTTCAAAACTTACAAATGTCAAATGATATTGTATTGTTTTATTTATTTTTGCAGAGTGGATAGGCCTGATCATTATTTGACCTAGATAGTTTGTAATTTATATATTTTAAGTAGCAATAAATTTATCTGCAGCTCACTGTGTCAAGAGGTGTAGTTACCCATTTACCAGCAAATCAGAATATTATCATTCAATCCATCAATTAGTTTAAAAGAAAATTAAAGAGAAAATGGCTTTACCACCTAAATAAGAAGAGTTTGTTTACAAATCCAAAGTTCCCTAAAGTAACTATTCAACAGTTAACAAAAATGCTAAGATACAGTTATTGCTGTGTAATATCTGTGTAACAATTGTAATATTTATGACTCATTTGTTTGGTTTGGTTCTCCTTATCTACCTTCAGAATTATCTACTATTTAAGTGAGACTCTCATGAAGTTTACAAAAAGCATCACAAAATATGAAGGAATTCCAATCTGGATTCAAACCTGATGATAAACATACATTAAACACAATTGAGGACACTGTAATAAAGAGTAATGAACTTCCTTTTTCTAAACAGTAACAAAGCAGAGGTTCTCCTTTTAAATTTAAAACCTGCAATAAATGTTAAATCTGGCTGATTTCTCTGTGACACCTGGTTCAGCTGCTTAAAATCTTGCTGTCATAATTATGTGAGTTAGCATTTGACAACTTCGTAACATTTCCAAGCTAAGAAATAATGTATCCATCACAGATCGCAAGACCCTACAGCGGATAGTGAGGAAAGCCGAGAAGATCGTGGGTTCCTCTCCCCTCCATCAGCGACATCCACTTCTCCCACCATCTGCAAAGCCACCAGCATTGTGGAAGACCAACCCCTCCTCACAGTCTCTTAGTTCTGATGTAGGTCTGGCAGAAAGTGCAGACATCAGATCCTCCACCACCAGACCTCTGCAACAGCTTCATCCACCAGGTAGTCCTGCTCAACACCACGGAGACTGGGCTGAATCCCCCATCATGTCAACTTAATGTTGCCTTCATTCAGAACTTAGAACAATAAACTCTCTACATCAGTAACTGCTTTTATCATGTTTTATCATGTTATCTATATGTTACAGTAGTTTACATATCTCTGCACCTTATCATCACCATGAACACTTTATTTCATTATACTGTTCGGCATTGCACTGTATTTTTTTTACTGTATTTATTCATTCCCATCCTTAACAGGAGGATTAAGGATGAGAATGAGTAGGAACTGAACCAACAGTCAACAGCAACCAACCACCACAACCACAGGACTCTCTGTGCAATAAACAGTTTTTTTTCAGTGCAATAATAATGTGCAATACACCTCCTACAGGACTCTTTTTCTCATACTATTGTCTACATTGTATATTGTAATATAGTCTGTATATTATATATTCTATATATTTATATAGTGATTCTTACTCCTACTAAATTATTTTTCTGCCTATCTTTCTGCTTTCTGTATTACTGTATTGATGCTGCTACTGGAACCTTAATTTCCCTGAAGGAACCCTCCCAAGGGATCAATAAAGTTCTATTCTATTCTATTCTATTCTATGCTATTCTTCTATTCTACTGTATTTATTGCTGTCACGGGGCATAACCCACGTGTAACTTAATTTGTAAACCCACCCTAGGTTGTGACCGCGGGTGTGTTTGAAAACTAGACTCAGATGCAACAAGCAGGGCTTATGAGTGCTTATGAACTTAGGGGAACTGACAAGTGAAAGGGTTAAACAGTCAGATCGCTAGGGAAAGGAAGGCTCCAGCGATCTGTACTGGAAAAGAAAGGAGTTTAAATTTGTTTATAATGAAATAGAAAGAAAGAAAGAAATAAACAAAGAGGACCACCAGGCGCGGTATTCGAACCTCCGCGAGCTCACGCACTGTGATGCGGAGGTGGCGCTTTAACTCAGCGAGCTATGACGTCTGAGCGCATACTGAACCAGGAAGGGCTGTGAGAAAGGAGGAAGAACAGAAAATACTTTAAGCTGAGAAGGAACCCAAACTTAAAGGGACCCCTTGAATAGAGGGAAATGGGAAAAATAAACAACTCTTTCAAGCGAGAGAGAGGAAAACTAAAGTCTTTCCTTTCTTTTTCTTTCTTTTCTTGTTATTGTCTTTTTTGGAAGGAGGAAAGGGAGAGACACTCTGCCTCCTTTAGTTTGGAGGGAGCAGAGGGAAAAGAAATGTTTTTTTAAAAGAGAGGAGAAAACACTTCCCACATTTGGAGAAGGGAGGAGAGATTGAAGCAGAAAAACAGAAATTATCGGCGAAAGCATCTCATGGCCAATTAACCCCAGAAAACGGCGGTGCGAGGCACACGCTGCTTAAATACACCAACCCACATCTGGGCCCAATCAGGCTCATCAGGTCTTGCCAGTCGCCGAGCGCCCCCTGGCAGCTGGGCGGTGGCATTGCGGGCGACTCCTTAAAATTGTAGTGTTTGCACGTTGTTGTCCTATTGTATTGCTGCTCCATGCACTTTTAACAGTTCCCGGGTGTAATTCGTTACACTGTGTACCTGTACTCAGATGTAGTGACAATAAAAAGCTATGACCTTGACCTTGATCCATGCATGATACACAGAAGAAGAGTACATGGCTTTAGTACTTTAAGCCTAGATTATTGTAACACAATATGGTAAAAAATTTCAAAAGTGATGCAATAGGGTCACTTATTAAACCAGAAAATTTCCTTATCAACTGTTCATATTCTGGTTAAATTCCCACGATGATAAAAAACTCGTACCCAGAGCTTGCTCCAGTACCTACAAGACCTTATTTTTTCTATTAAAAGCCATCATGATTACTCGGGACACAGAGTTTCTAGTTTCCAAGAACTCTTCAGCAGGGAAGAAGAGACTTTTCTTACAAAACCAACTCTGGAACAATACTCCAGATTATGCTGCAGTTTGTGTTATAAAAAAAGAAACTTGTTTGTAGCACTGACAAAATGGAATGATGGAAACTAGAGAAAATGGATTGGTTACATGGGACAAATTGGTGTGTAAAAAATAGTAATGTAGTTAGTTATTTTAGTGTTAAGCAACATATTCAAGTAATGATTGTAATTTCAGCCCAAGGACTTAGAATGTCTGGGTTTCGACACATAAAATGAGTTTGAGCTGTTACTCACGGTATTTTTGAAAGGCGAAAGTTGGGACCATCAATGGAGACATTCTTTTCTGCTGTGCAAAGGCCAGCATGCTCTCTCGGCGAGTGGTGTTCAGCAGACACTTCTGAGGAGAGGACAGTGAGAGGGCTTAGAATATTAGATGATAGTGTGTGTGCAATTATCATCTGAGATGTACATCATACATTTTGTGGGTATGTTGAATAATGTAGTGTTTTTAATCTATAACAAAGTGCATCATCATTGCCATATTGTGTTTATTTGTTTGTATTCATATCAAGTCAAACTTGTTGGGCAAGAGGTTAAATCAACAATTCAAAGATAAACATGCACAATAAGGATCAAGGTGGCCAAACTCTTTCTTGTTGGTGTAACAAATTAAACGATTTGAGTAACAAGTCTTCTGTTAATATGATTAGAACATATATGTTATATACATACATGTTATATTAATTATTATTATTATCATATTATATTATGTTACATCATTATATGGATTTCACAGATAGAACCATTCATTTTAAACCAAATAATCTAAGGATGCTTTCACACCAACCTTGTTTGGTCCTTATTTTTGGATGGTTTGGAATTTTAGATAATTATAGGAACGAGGCAGGTCATCATCTGGGAGTAAACAACAGATGAAAAAAATGACTGAAATCCCAACAGTATGGCGTAACAATTTACACTGGTAGGCTGATATGCCATTGAAGGGAGTCCTGATTCTGGCAGGGCAAGTCTCACCAGCAGTAGCTGTATGCTGGCATCAGGCACACAAACTCTACAAACCAATCTAAGGTAGCCTATGGGAACACAGTCACATAGGTGATGACAACAGAACATTGTAAAATTTCTTAACAAGTGTGATAAATGCAGTGTGAAGCAAACCTAACCGAACCAAAAGTACGCGTGTAACAAAAAATGGGCCTTGGTTTGGACTTTCAGCTAAAAGAGCAATACATGTGAAGTCAGCCACCACCTCTTTTCGACCGGTCATTGCATCATAGCTGAGGAAAGTGACAGGTCCACACTCCAATACAATGGCTAAGCTGATGATGGCAAGCATTGTTATAATGGTGGAAAATTGATTCATATCAAAGACAAGACTAGACGAAATAGAAATGTTAATATGGTCAGAACACAGTTGCTTTGAATTTCATGAGATCTATGAGAACATGAATGATTTTTGTTACATTGTTAAGGGTGACTCTGCAAAAGGAAGTCAGACATTTGAAGTGTTTGCGTTTATTGCATGTTTTTCACAAACTATTTTGAACTCCTGGAAAAACCACCATACACTCTTGAAATTGGATATTTGGTCATATGAAAAGTTTGGGCACCTATTAATCTTAATCATTTTTATTTATAAATATTTGGGGGTTTGCAACAACTATTTCAGTTTGATATATCTAATAACTGATGGACACAGTAATATTTCAGGATGTGAAATGAAGGTTTTATTGTACTAACAGAAAATGTGCAATATGCATTAAACAAAAATTTGTAGGTGCAAAAGTATGGCACCATATCATTTCTTGATTTGAACTACTTTTTGCTGACTTACTGAAGCACAAAAATTGGTTTGGTAATCTCATTGAGCTTTGAACTTTGCCAGGTGTATCCAATCATTTAAGGTGGCCAATTGCAAGTTGTTCTCCTATTTGAATCTCCTCTGAAGAGTGGCATCATGGGCTCCTCAAAACAACTCTCAAATGATCTGAAAACAAGATTGTTCTTTTATAGTTGTTCAGGAAGGATACAAAAGTTGTCTCAGAGATTTAACCTGTCAGTTTCCACTGTGAGGAACATATTAAGGAAATGGGAAGACCATGGACAGTTCTTGTTAAGCCCAAGTGGCAGGCCAAGAAAAATATCAAGAAAGGCAGAGAAGAAGAATGGTGAGAACGATTAGGGACAATCCAAGACCACCTCCAAAAGACCTGCAACATCGTCTTGCTTGCCAGATAGATCACTGTGCATCGGGTCAACAATACAATGCACTTTGCACAGGAGAAGCTGTGGGAGAGTGGCGAGAAAAGCCGTTTCTGCAAGCACGCCACAACAGAGTAGCCAGAGGTAATGCAAAAGCACATTTGGACAAAGCGCTTCATTTTGGGAAGAAGGTCCCGCAGGACTGATGAAACAAAGATTGAAACTGTTTGGTCATCTAGCGTTATGCATGGCGGCAAGCACAACATTCAAGAAAAAACACTTGCTACCCACCGCCATTTGGTGGAGCTTCCATTATGCTTTGGGGCTGTGTGGCCAATCACGGGCACTGGGAATCTTGTTGGTTGAGAGATTGCGTAGTTCCGCTCAGTATCAGCAGATTCTTGAAAATAATGTTTAAGAATCAGTGGCAGTTGAAGTTACGCGAGGATGGATATTTCAGCAAAGATGATGATCAAAACACCGCTCAAATCTACTCAGGCATTCATGCAGAGGAACAATTACAATGTTCTGGAGACCAGCCATCCCAGTCCCGAACCTAAGATGTCATTTGAACATCTGTGGGATGATTTGAAGCGGGCTGTCCATGCTCGGCGACCATCAAGCTTAACTGAACTGGAATTGTTTTGTAGAGGTGTCATCAAAAATACCATAATTTTAGATATTATAGGAACTTGAGCAGGTCATCATCACAAATTAAACAACAGATGAAAAAAAAATGACTGAAATCAACTTGGTATGGAAGTAACAATTTACTGGTGAGCTGATATGCCATTGAAGGAGTCTGATTCTGGCGGGAGCAGAATCTCACAGCTTGGTGGCTATGCGGCATCAGGCACACAAACTCTACAAACCAATCTAGGTAGCCTATAGGGAGACACAGTCCACATAGGTGATGACAACAGGACATTGTAAAATTCTTAACAAGTGTGATAAATGCAGTGTGAAACCAAACCTAACCAGACCAAAAGTACACGATGTAACAAAAAAATGAACCTTGGTTTGGACTTTCAGCTAAAAGAGCAATACATGTGAAGTCAGCCACCACCTCTTTTCGACGGTTAACATTGCATCACTTATGAGGAAAGTGACAGGTCCACACTCCAATACAATGGCTAAGCTGATGATGGCAAGCAGCATGACTTGGGATTCGAACCTGTAATCCAAATATCACAGTGCTAAAACATTAGACAACTAAGCAGATCTTTCTGATTTAAATGAGAAATGCTGTTAGGAGGCAAACACTGAATTGCAACATACAACACAAGGCCTGTTTTGCTGCATTTGGGCAAGAATGGCTTGCCATCATTGATGGAAAATCACAACATGGATTAGGCCTCATGTTTTTTTTTTTTTTAGAAAAACCTGAGCAACATTCTGAGCCACACTCTTGTAACACATGTAGAATGTGGCTTAGCATTGTCTTGCTGAAACAAGCAGGGACATCCCTGGAAAAGATGTTGCTTTGATGGCATGTTGCTCCAAAACCAGTATGTACCTTTCAGCATTAAAGTTGTCTTCACAGATGTGCATGTTACACATGACATAGGCACTACACACCCCCATACCATCAAAGATGCTGGCTTTCAATTTTGCTGATAACAATCCAGACAGTCCCTTTTCCTCTGTGGCCCGGAGGACACCACGTCCATCATTTCAAAAACAATTTGAAATGTGGACTCAACAGACAGACGTTTCCACTTTGCATCAGTCCATCTAAGATGAGCTTGGGGCTCAGAGAAGCCGGTGGGATTTCTGGGTGTAGTTGATATATGTATTTTGCTTTGCATAGTAGAGTTTTAACTTGCACTTGTAGATGGAGCGATGAACTGTGTTCACTGACAATGATTTTCTGAGTGTTCCTGCGCCCATGTGGTAATATCCATTACAAAATGATGTTGGTTTTTAATTTCGATGCAGTGCCATCTGACATGCTGTTACTTGCAGATTTCTCCAGATTCTTTGAAACTTATGATGATATTATGAACTGTAGATGATGAAATCCCTAAATTCCCTGCAATTGCACATTGAGAGACATTGTTCTTAAACTTTTGGACTTTTTGCTCAGGCAGTTGTTCACAGTGGTGAACCTGGCCCCGTCTTCACTGAGCCTTTCGGGGATGCTCAATATAGACCCAATAATCACTCACTCACACCTGTTTCCAATTAACCTGTTCACCTGTGGAATGTTTTTTAAGCACTCCTCAACTTGCCCAGTCTTTTATTGCCCATGTCCCAACTTTTTAGGAATGTTCAAGGCATCAAATTCAAAATGAGTGAAAATTGGAAAAAAGTTTATCCATTTGAACATTACATATGTTTGAAGTTTATTCAATTGAATATACAGGGGTTAGACAATGAAACTGAAACACCTGGTTTTAGACCACAATAATTTATTAGTATGGTGTACTAACTACTTTAAAACAACTGGCCAACAAAAGATGTCTGGCTGCATAGTTTTGCCCTGAGGCAATGAATGAAAAGAAATTGGTTTGTAAGTACTTGGTTTACAAAATGAAAAATCTTTTAACACCCAAATTTACTTCATTCTTAAGCATAATAATGTTCTCGATAATCAGGTTTCTTAAGCAAGAGCATTCAATCAACATGACATGCAGTTCATTATGTGTCGTAATAAACAATAAAATAAAAAACACAAACACTGATTAAATTTTTCAAGCTTCGGTGTATAATTAAACTGTACTTTAAGGCTTAATTCTTTTGAAACCTTTGCAAAGAAATAAAACATAAAAATATAACATGTACATAAGCATTCACAGCCTTTGCCATGACACACAAAATTGAGCTCAGATGCTTCCTCTTTCCACTAATCATCCTTCCTTTCTACAGCTTGATTGGACACCTATGGTAAATTCAGTTGATTGGACATGATTTGGAAAAGCATGCACATGTTTATATAAGGTCCCAGAGTACACAGTGCATATCAGAGCACAAACCAAGCCATGAAGTCTAAGGAATTGTCTGTAGACCTCAGAGACAGGATTGTATCAAGACATAGCTCTGGGGAAGGGTACAGAAAAAATTCTGCTGAGCAAAAAATTAATTTAACCCATTTTGGAATAAGGCCATAACATAACAAAATGTGCAAAAAATGAATACAATTTGGATGACCTGTATTGATGTACTTTTAATTATTATGACTTAACTGATGTCTTGAATTTTAAAAGAGAGAAGATTTTTAGATGTAGGCTGTTTTATTCCTCAGGTAAAAAAAAAAAAAAGAATTAACTTAAGAATTTAACTTACGCAATATGGAGACACCCTCTGCTGGATACTCTGGGAACTGTCCATCAAAGGGGACACTGACTGTCCTCCTTAGATTGCGCCCCTTGGAGAGCACAGCTGTGGTGCTGGCATGGACCTCTTCTGGCATCTGTAAAAATATAAGAGGTCAGGTAGATGACATGGAATGAATGCAAAGTCTTGCAGCATGTCAGAGGGAGTAATTAAGTTTTCAAATCAAATCAAAATTTATTTGTATAGTGCTCTTGATGTCACAGAGCAGCACAGGTCAAACTACTTGTCTCTGTGGCCTGATAAGATAATGCAGTTCAAAGTATATCTCATTGTGTTGTGCAGCTATTAACAAGCCAGCTTTAAGGTCTAAAATTTCTAATAAATAAAAATCACAAATCTCAAAAAAAAATCTGATTTGTTGTAGAACTGAAAAAAAAAATTAGGGATGTGACGGATCTGAGGAAAATCCGCATCTGTCAGATTCAAATTTTTTAGCTACAAATCCGTTGAATGCGAATGTGGTTTTGGTAAGCACGGGGCCATGAACACCTGATAAACCCAGATAAGCCCATTTGTGCTTTTATTTTTGTATTTTTTCAACACAAATACATGATGCTTAAACAGACCATCAGTCACAGGTAGTCACAGACTCACGGTGTACTGTAAACAATTCATCATGCTGTTTAAATGACACTGAATCATAAAATTATCATGTAATTAACTAATTATACATTCTTACACAAAGAAGACATATATCAACAACTAGTGCAGAACTGTTTGTGTTTACAACTGTTTTGTGTTTTACACTTGTTTTCTTACCACATTCTGCCATTTTCATTATTTATTTATTTAAAGCGGAAGTATAAAGTAAAGAACATTCACCATTATATTCAGATGAACGTTGGCTGTCTCTAAAAGATGACCTGCAGGGCGGAAATCAACCTGTATGTGTCCTGCACCCCTCAGTCTCTCCGGACTCCAATTCCCAGAATGCTTCAGCGGAATTCTGATTGTACTCACCTGGTCCGGAGAGATTTTAAACCAGTCTTTCAAACTGTTCAGTGTCTAGGTTTGTCTTGCAGCCTCAGTGCGCTACCCATACTTATCGTTATCAGTCTGTCCGTGTAGCCATTTCCATTTTCTGATCCTGTCTTTCGTCTCGTCCTGTGTTCAGTTTACAGGTTTTGTCTTCGCCTGTTTTTCGACTCCGCCTCTGGTTTGTCCATTCTGGTATTGTCTCTCCTGCCTGTTATTGACCTGGACTGTTTGACTCTGTTTAACGCATTTGTCCCATTAAAGTGCTGTGTTTATCTCTGTGTCTGCGTCCCTCTGTCCGGTCCTGACAGGATGAATGGTTCTGTTTTATGTGCCGGCAGCGATCTCAAATCCGCATTCGAGGAAAATTGGCCCTAAAACATCTGTCGAATTCGAATCTGCTAAAAATAGTCAAAGTTTGAATTTGAATTTGATGACATTTGAACTTCAACTATTTTTAGCAGATTCGAATTCAACAGATGTCACATCCCTAAAAAATAGAAATTATAATTTCTCTTGTGCTGTTTAAACATTAACAAATTTTACAAGTACTTTTTGGTCTCTTCTTCCAGCACTGACAATATACAATAGGCACAAAACCTAGAAGTGGTGTTATTGTTACTAATAATAAAAGCATAATTTTTACTTGTAGAACATGAAAATAATTGGAGAAATTGACAAAATATGAAATCTAGAGGAGAAAAAATTGCAGGGGGGAGTGGGTGAAAAAGAAAAGCTCTGACCTCTTCCTCTTTGTTAAGCAGGATAAGTTGCTTGTCCGTCAAGATGCAGTACTTCTTCTCCCAGACACTGGGCTCAGAGAAAGGGGACAGACCGCATGAGAAGTGGTGACTTGGTGGACATTTCCCATCTGTAATGCCAAACACTTGTTAATCAGTAGGTGGCAGCACCACCAGAAACATCAGTGCAAGCTCAGACACCCAGAACAAGAACAGGTAATAAATTACCCTGCACAACACAAATCCAGCCTCTCTGAAATTTAACTACAGGGAGGACACTAACAGAAGGAACCAAGCAGGAAGGCTTCACCATTGTTCTTAACAAAAAACATGACAGCCAGCTGCTGAAAGGCCTAACACAAGAACTCAAGAAACTTTATCCTGATCAATATCTTCACAGGGCTGTTCTTCTTAAAAGTCAAGCTTGCACAGGGCCATCACAGCCAGGACAAGTGAAAACAAACATCTCCTGTATTAACATATCCTTTATCACAGGTCTCATTTCCCCTACACCTGAAACAAATCTTGATGAATAGACTGCTACCCATCAGGTAGCTACTGGCTTGCCAAACTGCTACACATTACAGGACAAATAGAATAAGTCCTTTAGCACAGAGATGCAATTCTGTGAAAAGAAGGGCACTAAAGTATATAGATTTATTACAGTAGATTCCCTAATGAATCTTCTTTTCATATTTACACTTTCCAGGGTAGTACTCTGCTCTTACTTGTGAAGTGTGCAATTAATGAAGATTGGCCACCAGGCTGGTCTAATTTATCCATGAAACCTCCCACACTAAAATGACAGGTGTTTACATTTACATTTACATTTGCGGTATTTAGTAGACGCCCTTATCCAGAGCGACTTACAAAAGTGCTTTGCTGTTCACTTAGAATATCCTTAGCTAGTAGACAAGGCTGGACTCTAGAGATTCCTCACACTTAGATCCTGTTGAAACAAATGTCTTTATGGAGTTAAATACTCCTGAAACAGAACAGTCTGCGTTTGAAGACAGTGAGGGACTCAGCTGTTCAGACTCCCAGGGGAAGTTCATTCCACCATTTTGGTGCCAGAACAGAGAAGAGTCTGGATGCATGTTTTCCTTGCATTCTGAGGAATGGTGGGTCAAGCTGAGCTGTACTTGAAGCTCGAAGGAACGCAGCAGAGGAGTTACAGTTTCAGTTTCATTGTCCACCCCTGTAGCTTAATCAATCAGCAATAGCAAAAGGAGTGGTATTTGGGGAATTGGAGCAGATCATAAACACCACTCCCCCCCGTTCACGTGTCAAGCAGGTTTGCCCTGCTCAGCGAAACACCTGTTGAGGAGCCTGTTCAAAGAACTCTGGTCATAGGAGATTCTTTTGTCTTACACGTGAAAATAGCTAGTCCATTAGGGGCACCAATGGCACAGTGGCGCAGTGGATAGCGCTGTTGCACAAGAAGGACCTCTAAAGTGGCCCTTAGTGTGTGAATGTGTGTGTGCCCTACGATGGACTAGCGCCCTGTTTAGGGTTGTTTCCCGCCCTTGCGCTCAAAGTTGCCGGCTGGGCACAGGCTCCCCCGTGACCCTTTTCAGAAATAAGCGGTATAGAAAATGGATGGATGTACATTAGGGGCACCAGTGGTCACAGCTGTTTACCGGGAGCCAGGGCACCGAACATTAGCGGCCATCTTAAGTTAGCAAATAGGAAATATTCAAAGATAGTAATCCAATGATATCCGTCTGCTGAAGAGTCTTCTTTTTCTTTCGGCTGCCCCCTTTACGGGTCGCCACAGCAGATCATCTGCCTCCATTTTGCCCTATCCCTTGCCTCCTCCACTGTTAGATAGATAGATTCAACTTTATTGCCATTGCTCAGTACAAGTACATAGCAACAAAATGCAGTACACCAACCATCTCCATGTCCACTACATCCATAAACCTTCTCTGAGGTCTTCCTCTTCTCTTTCTGCCCAGCAGCCCCATCTCCAACATTCTTTGTCCAATATATCCACTATCCCTCCTCAACACAAGTCCAAACCATCTCAAACTGGCCTCTTTGGCTTTATCTCCAAACTGCTCCGCCTTCACCGTCCCTCAGATCTGCTCATTTCTTGTCCATCCTTGTCACTCCCCATATTTTAGAAATGAATCAGATATCCTATAACACCTTCATTTCCTTTGAAATTCTGGCTATTACCATAACTAATCCAGCCACAAACAAGAACGCAATGTCATTAATTAATGTATATAGACCTCCAGGACCCTACTCAGATTTTTTTTTTAAGAATTTGGTAAAAAGTAACCAAACTCTTTTAAAAACTCTGTGTAGGGTCTAGGATTGAGATAAATGGCTTCTCAAAGTGAATGTTAAAATCTCCTACAATTATTACTTTATTACTACACACTGCCAAGTCTGCAGCAAAGTAGCAACTACTTTTTAACAACGATTTTTTAACACCAGATAATTATCCAACAGATCCAGAGGAATTACAGAGATTAACCATCTGTTTACAGAGTTACCTCCGATCAATACTGGACAATGTAGCCCCGTTTAAATATAAAAATGAAGACAATTAAGAAATTAAGAAAATTGTCCCATGGTACAAAGCTCAGACGCATATCTTAAAACAGTCAGCAGACTGAGACCTAGTTAGGATTACAAATGATCTCCTTCTTTCATCTCATCAAGGCTGTGTGTCCCTACTTGTGCTGCTAGATTTAAGTGCAGCATTTGATACAATCTAAAATTATCACAAAAATGATCAGACAGTGCTAAATCTGGCTGATTTCTCAGTTGTACCTAGCTCAGTAGAAAAAAATATTGGCATTATAATTGATTCAGATTTATTGTTTGACCAACACATAAGTAATATTACTAGGATAGCTTTTCTTCATCTTCGCAATATTTCCTAAGAAATGCCCTATCCTTGCACACTGCTGAAAAACTGATGCAAGCTTTCATTACCTAAAGATTAGATTACTGCAATGCACTATTATCAGGCTGTTCAAGCAGGAACCTACAAACCCTCACCATAAAGACTAGACAAGACTTGTAGACAAGTTAACAAGAAGACCGACAAAGACAGACTGAGAACAATGGGCTTATATATATACAGAGAACATTACACAAGACTGGAACATGATAATGATGCGGCAGGTTTATAAATCAGACACAGCTGGGAATTCTTCAGAGGCAATTTAACACCAGGGCTGATTTCTGGTCCCAGTCCAGCCCTGGTTTTAGGTGCAAGCTTATACTGAGTTAGGCCATGTGCCAGAGCAGCATATGGCAAAGTAAGATAAAGTGCTTCTACCAGAGATTTTAAATGCAATTCAGAGACATGCAAAACAACTAAAGAAGAAATTCTGTCAGACATTGCCAACTAGTGACCAGATGTTAAAGAAATACTATAAAAATACAATCCCTGCCGACATCTCACTCATCTGCCGAGTGCTCACAAAGCCATATTCTGTAAAAGACACCACGGAATTGGTTTTCATCCATGACACGAACAATATTCCAGGATATCCAGAATAGGATTCTCATCAACTTGTCCAATCTTCTCTGTCACTCAGTAGGCTATATGAGTGGAGATTATTTATTTGACTCATTTTGACTCATTACTGACTAATTTTCTGCAAAGTAGAACAAAAGCAGTTTAACGAACAAACACATTTTTTTTTGTTGTTTGTTTTTTAAAGAAACGACTCAATTTAAAACTCACAATGCACAAGTACATCAGACCACCTTTAAGAAGATCCAAGTTTCTGCTCATTGTCAAACTATTTGTACTACTCCACTGTAACACAAGTTGTAGTGAAGTAGTAAAATCATAGCACAAAGATCATTCAGGGATTAAATTTAAGTAAACATTTAAATTTTTATTCAGTCACCTTTAAATCAGTCGGTCACCTCCAGGTTTTTAGCACCATCGTTTAGGTTCTATTTGAGAGTGATAATTCTGAAAGAAAATGTAAAAACACCTTTAATTTTTTAACAATGTATATAAAGGAATATGGATTAAAAATAAAGCATGCTCTGTTTTCTGATTACCCCAGGTCTTGTAATATAAAATACAAATGCTACAAAGCTTAATAGGTACATTGCTGTGAAAACTTATTTGGCTCCTTGTTTTCAGATATCAAAGATATCCTGAGTGAATACAAAATGTAGTTTTCAATTATTTATTACATAGTCGAGTAATAGACAACAAACCTTTCTTGTTGATGTATTAACCATGTTAGCAAGACTGTACATTAGCCACAGACAAAGCCTTCAAATTAAATTAAACATTTGATCAAACTGATAAAAAAAAACCTCTTGAATGCTGTATTGAACTCATTGTTTTGCACAAATATCTCTACTGTGTTTACCTGTACCATTGACTTTAGTTGTTTAGTTCAAAGTTATGCTTGCTGTAATGACTGAAACCTGTTTACCTTCACATGTTATGCTTCATAAAGTTACATTCTGATTATAGTGTAAAAGTACACATGCTTTGAAGGAAGATATGAGCAAGCAAATAAGTAAATTTACTGACAGTTTATATGCATTTTGAAATTGCCATTTGCTGTGATGGTAAGACTTAAAACAAAGTCTTAGGTAATCTTTAAATTCTTAGTATGTTTTGGTTTGGGGGAGGCATGCTTCACTAGTAAATAAATAAGAACACACCGGGTGTGTTTAGCGTGAGATTTCTGTACAATCAGTATGCAGGTAGTTATACTAGTTTTAGTTGCTGGTTAATTTGAGGTAATTTGTTGAATTGTTTGTTAATATTTGGCACTTTAAACTATTTAACTTCAGAATGGGACTGCCTGCAGGCTCACCAGTTCTGCACAAAGACGATCTACATCACACTTGTTTGTTTACTTTAGTCTGACATGGTAAGTGTACCGAAACAGTCATGGTATGAGTGTCATAAGAGGGGGGGCCAAGCCACTGGAGTGAGGCTCATGTTCAAATGCTGTGTTTTGTTTGTGCCTAACATGTATTCTGTTACTGTGCCACTTAATTCAACTTTGGATTCTTCTGTCAAAAGCACATTGTTCCAGAAGTCCTGACCCTGTTTGTTTGTTTGTTTGCTTCCTCCTAGCACACCTTCCATAAAATTCTAACCTGTTTGATCTCTTTCTGATGGTAGACACTGCATTTTGACATGAACTGTCAAAGAGTGAACTGTAGGTCCTGTGATGACATTTTAGAATTATTGGACACTTCTTTACAGATTGTGTGGTGGAAATTGATGTTATTAACATTAAAAAGTTTGTAGAATGCATTCCATGAGGACACCAGAGCTGGTGATTTGCTGCAACCAGGAAGTCGTGGTTTCCTCATTTTTCAAAAGAAACAATAGGATTCTATGCACTGTATGCTTGAACCCCAAATATCTCCTGTTTGACACTGCAATCAGCCCTTCCTCTATGTTGGCTTCCTTCAGTGCGTGACTGGTTACACAGCTAGAGTATCAGCGCTATTGCTCGGAGCTCAGCACAAACATTTGCAGGTGTGTCCCTGAGAACTTTGGTGGTGAAAACAATGCAGCAACTGTGAGTCAGTGAATGAACACTGTTGCAGCTTTTGCAGGATTTTTCAGATTTACCATTTGACCAACACATAGATATATCATTTGAACAATTTAACACACACGCAGAAGAAAACTTTCTATGCTAAGAAAGTATCATCAATGCATGATGCAAAAAAAAAAAAATGCATGCTTATATTACTAAATGTTCCAGAAGGAACCTCATTAGACTACAACTAGTTAAAAATCCTATCAGCACTGCAGTCGCTTCCATTAAACAAAATTTTGTTATGGACATATAAAGGCCTATATGAACTTGCTCCTGAATACCTGCAAGACTTTAATTCCTATTATAAGTAATCATGATTACTTAAGTCACAGATGGTTTACCGATTCCCATAATTCAAAAAGCTTCAGCAGTGTCGAGAGCCTTTTTTTTCCACTAAGACACCAAAACTCTGGAATAATCTGCCATGTAATGTTTTGAAAACTGAGTTTGCAGCCTGTAGGAAGGTGGAATTTGAATTGAAACCATCTCAGAAGAGTCATATCTTATTTGTGCCAAACATTCATCATCAAGATCGGGTAGCCACCAATTTGATAATGCAGACACACAAATTTAACATTCACTGAGTTTTATTTCTGGGAGTTTCCAATCTTGATTCAAAACCTGTGGGCATAATGTGGCTTTCTAATGCAAAAACATTGAGCTAGATTGTTTACCCATGTTCTAATGACTTCTACTCACAAACTCTTTTCCAACTATTACACGTACATGACAGTGGTATATAAGGTTTGATGTATGATTATTTTTTAAAATAAAATGGAAACCAGAGTGGGAATGTGGCAAATCAGAGGTAAAGAGACAAAAATAAAAACTGAAGAATGAAGGAGGGAATGAATGAGACATTGTTATGCTGCTGTCAAAATATATGCCATAATTGTATATGCCATAATAATATTAGGTCAATTTAATATGTTAAGAGTCCAATAGGTGAGTTAATCTGGTCTCTGCATATGGGGGAGGGGACATTTAGTTCCAAAGAAATCACAATTCTTTAAATATTTTAATTTCTCTCAGACTCACCATCTCGCACACTCAACATCTTGTGCCCTCACACTCATTATTATGCACACACTCATTATTACAGCTGAGCCATATGGGTAAAAAATAATCCTAATATTATGTAACTGAATTGTGATATACATATATATGTATATATATATATATATATTATTTCTTTCATCCCAGCCGATAGTAACAGAAAGACACTTCTGAGACAAAGTTACATATTCCAAATTTTATACAGGCACATGTATTAACATCTGCTGCATTTCTGTGTTCAAATTCTGAATTGTGTATGTTTGCTTCACAGTGTGTCTAAGAATCTACTATTTGTCACACTCTATTAAGTACAGAGACACTCCAGTTGAGTTTATAGAACTACATTTCAGTTTCATAAGTGTAGATGTATGAGCTGGCCATCACTTATGAAGACAGATTATCTTGTGGTGAGTAGACATTTTTAACTCTTTGTAATTCCATGAATTTTTAACAGTATCCATCCATCCTGTTATTTTTCTTATTTCAAAATTGATCCAATATTACACTTAACAATGGCCAGATAAAGTCTGTGACCAAAACACTGCATCCTCAGTCACTTGTCCAGTTGAAAGTAGCTGGTCTGGTTGTCCAAAAATGTCATGCTTATTGGATTGTATGGCTTGTATGTGGTCCAGCTCAACCTAATATTTGTGGTCAGTACAAAGTGAGACTCTCTCTAATGTCAGTATACATTTGTCAGTAATTCCTTCGCAAAGTAATTCCGATTAGGTACCTTCAGTCAAGGATTTTTATGTATAAAAATGTTGTATAAAGCCCTTTTCTTCCATATTTGGCAGCCTCAACAGAATACATTATTCTGGTGCTCATCTGACACTGTAAATCTGAACCATATTCAGATAATCGAGCCATTGTTTTTCTTTTTACTAACCAGACAGGAAGCAGTCCCATTTCATATTGTGTTTCCGGTTGGCTGTGCTGTATGAACTGGATCTCAGATGGATCTGGGGCGGATTCGGTGACTCACTGAGTCCTCTTCCAACTGCCACTCTGACCCTCAGTTCTGATGATTCTGGTATTACTCAAAATATCACATATGTATAGCAAACAGATTGCTAATGCTCTAAAATAAATAATTAAGCTTGTGACCAAAGCAAATTCTTTTATTTTAATTTGGTGTTTCCTGTATGCTAGCTAGCTAACATTTGTTAACACATTGTTTCTGTGAACAATTTTCTGAAAATAATAGTTAATTGTTAATATTTAGTATTTATATCCTAGTGAGGAAATCATACCTGAAGTGTGCTTTCTTGCATCCATAAAAGCTGAAATATTACTTGTTGAATTTTTCAAACTAACTTAATTTATTCATTCATACTATTATAAAGGTAGTTATTAGTAAACAATTGAGAATAAACTTATTAAGTCATTATTGTTCACAATGGTTGTGAGTGGACCAGATGTGTGATGAGTTTAATGCCCCAGATGTCAGTACCAATTGAGCTTTAATATGTTTGAGAATCATTATTTGTGGGTGGGGCACACACAGGGTGTGGTGACACAAGCACCCACATTTACCACTAGTTTTTGTAACAGGTTTAAAGTTTACAGTTCAGTATCTGAAACCCATTGAGAGATGGATCATAACAGCATTATATTTTACAACTTTACAGATTTCAGCTTATGACTTCCTACAGTCGCAAACCAGTCTGTGGGAACTGCATCATATTTTATATATGGGCCAACTTTTATCAACAGTAACAAATTACAAGCAATGAGTCTTTTTCTGTACCAATGAAAATTTTGAATATGCTTACTTTCCTGTTCATCTGTTAGAGTTAAACTAAACTAATGTGAGAACACTGTAACTTGTTCAGCAGATTCATGCAATGCTTGAAGCCACAGACAGATCATCAATCCAAAACCAAGGTAAGTTAGTATTGCAATATGTGGTGTTCACTTACATAAAAACAATTTGTCAAAATAGTTTATTTTGTAGACTAACATTTCTACCAACATTAAAAGCATTAATAGGGAGTGCAGTAACCACCATCTACACTTGAAATATTAAAATTGCTTTAAAGACCTGATTGATTACAGGCACAATAGATTAATTGCACCCATTGCTTACACTGATGTGCAAATGCACACACAACTTGTCTAGTCCCTGTAGAGAAGTACTTCAAATAGAATATGACTCTCTGGAGCAGATAAACAAACATGAACCTATTGGCACCATGCCTAATGCCAAGCATGTTTATCATATCATATACAAAATACAAATAGTCACTCAGCTTCTATGATTTTGCTTTGTTTTCTCACCACTTTGCTTATGCTGCTTTACAAATAGCATTATCCACATCTCAGTTATATACAGTATGTCTGGTCAGTGGCTATTGGACTTTTAGGCTAAAATACTATCTCAGTATTTTGAATAAAATGTAGTGTTCCACTGAGCTGATATCATGGGAATTTATGGTAGAGCTGTAGACTCAACTAACAAATGACAATGTTTTTATTTCATATGTCTGTAATAATATATTAAAGAGCATATTTACTTATTTCTGGTGGTGTTTAATGATATAAACATGAGTCTGAACATGATTACATACTGCTTAATTTTATATATTAAATGTTCTAGATAACATTTATTTAGTGAGGTTTCATTTGTGGAATACCTTTGTATTGCACCTAGTTTTGTTTACCTGCTCTGGTCCTGGACCTGTTTTCCTTGATATACTTGATGCCTCGTGCAGTTGATGTAATTATCTAAAGTTAACACTTGTATAAAATAAGCAGGGCAGAGCAACTCCAGGACCAGAGTGTGTTGTGTGTGTGTTGTGGTGTGTTTATATATAGACAAATAGTTAACAAACTAGCTAGTTATTCTTATAGAAAAATATGTTCATGAAGTAAATACTGTTGCCTTAATATTAGTTGCAAATTATTCAAATTCTAATGTAATATGTAGAGTTTTGCTCTCTGGAACAGTGTTAGTGTTTCATGCTGCTGGTACACAGTAAACTCACCAGTGTTAAATCAGCACTACGAGTGTTAACTGATCATTACACATGTTCATTTAACACTGGCGAGTTGTTTGCTGGGCTGAATGGCAATGGATAACATGCAAGACCTGACCTGGAATGAAGCTGGACGGTAAACGGATCTGGTCTGTATTAAGACCAGAGGAGCACAGAAATATAAAGGTCTGTTCCATGTCCAGCAAGGTGAAGTTGTGCTGAGACAAACTGGGAGAACAAAATGGTGAACTGTTGGATCTAACTGGAACACAACATATACTGATATATCTATATCTATACTGATATAAATCATATTCTCATCTTATATTGTGTACAAAAATATTTATAAGTCTATACATTTGAAATTGATAAAAACCCTATTGCCCTGTCCTAACTCAAATTCATTATTACACTCCTACACTCAGTGGGTAAGAGTCTTGGTGGTGAGAGTGAGAAAGTTTGATGGTGTGTGTGAGTTTTGATAACCAGTAAGAGAGGCAAGTTTGAAGTTTGGCCTAAGTAGCATCTCATAAAATTCCTTGTGGCATTATTATGGCATCATAGCGGTTCACCCTCAAGACATGGTGTTGCCCAATATAGACTTTGCAATGAGACTACGAACACCAGTAATTAATAGAATTTGGCTCATAGCAATTTGTGCTATGAAAATAGTTTGTAATAAGCTCCTGTGAATTTATCAGACACTTTTGTGTAGGCCAATCAGCATCATTTGTTGCCTTTAAGAGGTAGTACATTTTCTGAAGGAAATTTCAACATTGACATTACTAAAGAGTTAAATGATACAAAACATGAGTACAGAGGAACTTTCTGATCCATTTACTGCTCTTGCCGCATCTATATAAAGCAGTATTTATCCACAAAAGTTTAAAAACTGGATTGAAAACAGGAAGAGGGAATATCCTGTGCTTTCAGCAAAATGCCTTAAACTGGACCTTGGGCTGCTTGTACCACAGGAAGGGTAGAGAACGGACAGATACCTGCCTTTCCCTGCAGGGAAAAATAATTCTCTGTAAATTAAACTGATATACCATGAAAATAAAATCCAGCCAAACCAAAGTAGGACTCAAAAATAGGCCAATTCAAAAAACCCAATACCTATTTTTGACCTATTCATGTCCCAAAACTCAGCCATAGTCTATGCTGGTGAAACATTAAAATGCAAGGTGACATGAGAATACCAAGGTTTTAAAAGCAGCACATCACCACCTAGTTATGAAAACACAGGTTGCAAAAGCCGCACGGAGAAAATAGGTTAAGACCTAACATGAAACAAGGTGGTAAAAGCCATTCACTTAAACCTCCACTCCACTGAAAATAAACAGTGTGTTTGTCACCCCATGCAAACTAACATCTATACATCAAAGAGCAAACAAAAATAAAGAATGTGTTTTTGGCATGTGATGCCCTTTGTGACTGCAATAAACATCATTCACTCTCTTAGTGAGTGACTCAGGGATTGGAAATTGCACATGATTCACCAACATGCTTAAGCAGACCAACATACAGGCTGGACGTTGAAGGTTTCTTTGGTCAGCACTTTGTGTGGCATATGTTTTTTTTATGTGTATTAACAATGACAGTATTTCAAAATGAGGAGAGTATTTAAAATTATTATTGTCTTAAGTTTCTGATCAGTGTTTATTTAGAAATCAGTGAAACAAGCACAATCCTTCCTTACTTATAGGAGGCTGAGGTCAGACATTTCTGTGGGAGATCACAGTAGTGTTGTTACACAGTGTTGTTACACAGTGACAATGGCTGGATAAACAAACAAGCCTTTTGTGAAATTGTCAAATAGTTCTACTAGTTGATTCATTTTAAAGAAAAAAGGAGAGCCAGCAAACCATAATAAACCAGTCTAAAATATTTACTTGAGAACAGCTATAGCCAACATTCAATTAGCATTCCTATTTAAAAACTAAGCCCTTTGTAAATGCTTTTTAGTTCTCATAGCCTCACTCTGACTGCTAAACTAAGTGATATGCCTCGGTTGCTAAATGGCAGTTGGACACTCCACATAAAAAGATAGTTCTTGGATGACCATTGCATGTGGTAAAAGCTGAGATGTTGAAAATGAGGAAACCACAGACTGGCCAAAAATGGCCACTTATTGAGTGGCAGCCAATATGGTCACAATTTGTTGTGACTGGTAGATTGCCATGTCACTCAATGGATTATCTGACATGTTGCGCTTCAAAAGTCACATCCTCCTTGTTTGCAATGGCAATGGTAAGGTGGACTACCATATAACTCACTTGCAAATGGGGTCGCGAATATGACACTAATTAAGACGTTTTGTCAGCTAAATGAATTGAATGAATAAAATTTTTCTCACTGAATCAAACGGACTCACTCAACGTTCTGCTCGACTCTTAGATCTGAATCTTGATTCAGGTTCATGCACATTGTGGCCCGGCACGTCATCCAGGCTGGATTAAAATGGAGCATAAATAATATCAAAGCTCCACTAGCATTGCTTCCAGTCTTTGGTCCATACAACATGCTGCCTTGCCCTCATTATTTATTGCTTTCTTGGGGTAGATGTACAGTTAATTTAGGGAAAAACGGTCATGTCAAAAATGAGCTTGTTCCAATCGAAGTGTGCAAAAATAGATGATATTTTCTATGAAGGGGCTACATTTGTGTAGAACAGATGTAGGCAACTGATTATGTTGTCAAAGCTGTGGAGTGGGCTTCTCAGAGAAAGACATTTCACAACAACTGACCAACAGCTGAATTGGCTGACACACTGAAATGAACTGTTGTGTTCTACATCTCTCCCACATAGGTATAATTGTGTGAAAATATATTTGGTAATTTCAAATATGGTATGATCAAATAATTGTGTTGCTATTACCAGTACTTGCTCTGTATTAGTCATAAATACATAAAATACAGTCAAGATTGTTCAAAAAGCTTATTACATTATGGCAGTACAAAAAATGTTAATAAATGCAAAACTAATCATTAAAAAAAAAAATTTTTATTTTTAACTAATTTTCAGTTCAGGACAACTGGACATTTTGAGCTGCTTTTGGGACTGTTTACTAACAAGTAAATGTGCTTAAATATTAATCTTAGGTTAGCTAAGGTTGTGTCTCCTTATTTGAAATAGTTATGTAAAATAGTAGTGAGGAGACATATCTTGAGTCTAAGCACATAGTAATACCATGTAGGCTCACAGCTATATTTAACATCACTACTGTCATGATAAGATGTCTGCAATCGGCCTTGTAATAATATATCACTTAGTCCATCTTGTCCATTCTGCAAAATAGCATTACCTTTGTATGAAATACCCTCGCACAAGTGTATCTGGGGCCATCTAGTTTAAATTTATGGCCAAGTGTCACCTAACTACACAGGACACAAATTATGTGTAATCAGGACTGTGTTATGAGTAGACTTTTAATGGTTATCGGTTTTCACTGTAAACCACAGTAAAGTTCATGACTTAATAAAACCACTTTAAATTTAAATAATCATTAATCACTAATAATTAATTAATCATTAATTTAATTTAATTTAATTTAAATTAATTTACAATTAAATAATAAAGGGCTCCCTGACACAAGGGAGGGGGTGCTGAACCAAGTTCTAATGAGACTAAATTAGTGCAAATAAGGGGAAAATGTAAACTTTACAGACAGTTTTACTGAAATAAAGATGGCATGAGTTGAAGCCTGAGGAGCAGGTTAGTTTGTGTACTTAGCTAGCCAGCTACCCACTGGTATAATTACCACTAGTAACTTTAGCCATAACGACAACAGCTGCAACTAGCAAGTATAATAATTTCTACACCAAGCTGACAGGGTACTCTATCTAAGTTATTTACATCTCATAGGTAAAAGGGAGAGGCAGAGGTAGGAGTGCTGCTGGTTCCAGTGACCTACTATCTGCTGACTTACAATGTGATAAGAGAAGCTTCTGTTTACACCAATTCTACTGAATTATAGTGACTGCCAAGAGGACTGCCAGTTTATATTAGTTAGCTACACAAGTTTTCTATTATGGTAATGGTAAGTCACCTAGCATAGTTGCAAAATATACATGAATACAAAAAAATCCCACTGTGCTAACAAAATTCATTTTTTTGGCCATAAAACTGTTCACAATCAATCAAATGCCATGATATTACAGAGAGCCACATCATGGCAAGTAATTAGCTTTAGCAAGGTTAGTGTTAGCTAGGTTTGGGTCAGTTAACTGTTGCTACAAATGCTCATTGTAAGACAAATTGTTGGGACAAACATTCACAAATGTGAGAAAACAAATTTAAAAAATGACCTTGCTATTTGTGTGAAACAACAAAAATAAATCAGTGTTACCTGCCTGTTGAGCAGAAATAAATGTTTACATGTGTTTTGGATCTTGCTTGATCTAAAATCTTTTTGCATACTTTCTGATGGTCTGACCTAGTGCTGGACAATATAGATTTAATATATCCATCTCCTTATTATTTAGTTGAATGGCGATATATGATTTTCATCCCATTAGTAATAACAAGAATATACTTCTGAGACAAATCTATATGTTCCAAATTTTATACAGGCACTTTTCATTAACATTCAGCTGTAGATTACAATCCACATTCTGCTTTTCCAATTTCTGAATTTTGTGAATTGATTAGGAAGTGTCTATGCATCATGATGCATCTAAAGAATCAACAATATCCCGCAGCATAATAAGCACAGAAACACTTCAGTAGGGCTGAGTATATTTAACAATGTTTCTGTTCCATATGTGTACAAAATGTACAAGCCATCTATCACTTATGAATACAGTATACATTTAACTCTAACATTTAACTTAACAGTATCCATCTATCCTGGTATATAATTTTTCTTATTTCAAAGCAACTGATTTATTATTGAATTTACTAATGGCCAGATGAAGTCAGTGACTCAGCCACTTGTTGAGTTGAAAGTAAGCAGTCAGGAGACAGTCAGTTCTAAGTCATCCAAATGTATAGTGACACTCATGTATGGCACGCAGGTCTGGCTGGACCACATATCTTTGGTCAGTGCAAAGTGAGACACTTTGGTGAGACAGGTGGCGAGACTCTCTTTAATGTCAGTATACATTTTTGGTAGTATTTCTCTCGCAAAGTAATTCTGATTAGGTAACTGGTATCTTGGAAATATTGAAAAGAAAGGAAATGAAAGGAGCCCCACCCTATTCTGCATTTTTGCCAAAACCTTTCATGAAAGAGCCCCTTCCTTGGCCTCCTCAACATCCTCCATGTTCACCTCCTCAATGTCACTGTCCAGCCTTGTTGAAGATGGCTCTGTGTCAGGCTCAATGCACCTTAGGTTTCCCCCGAATGGCCACCAGTTTTTCCAGTCTCTCGTTTGTGAGTCTGTTGCGAACCTTTGAGTGTGTTCTTGAACAGTGACCAGCTGAGCTCAGAGGCAGCTTATGATGGTGGGATTTGGAGGATGACGGAGCCTCAGATCCACAAAGTCCCTTCCACCAGGTGGATGCAGATATGTGCTGGCATGACTCCCAGATTCCATCCCCTTCCCAAAGGCCTTGCTTGGTTCAGAACTTCACCAAACTGCCCAGAACTTTGCCTTTATCAAGGTCCAGATGGCCAGACATGGCACTGACTTTATATAATCTTCAGGCTCAACTGTGTAACTTCAATAGTCTTGTACTTTGGGCTCAAAAGTGTGGCCTCCAGGGTTTAAGCAATCATCCGTGCATGTGATGGAGGATTGCACAGTGAATGCGGGGGGCGTGGCCTCAGTAGTCTTGCAGTAAGCAGAGCTGTGTGCATGTGACTGAGGAATGTACTTGCATTAAATCTGGTTGTTTTAGCCAAGATTATGCTACAATATATTTTCAATATATATACAATATATAAATATAAGTTCCCTGTTGAGGGCCAAACTTCAATTTTGTAAATTTCTGTTTTATTCCCATAAATTCCTGTTAATTCCCATAAATTCTCATAAATTCCTGTTAATTCCCATGGAAAGTTTCCAACTTTGAAAATACCCTATGCAGGAACAATCGTGAGAATATGGTACACATGACAATACATTACATGACAATAATGTACAAATGAAGGCTCAGTAATCCTGTCTGTTGTGCACACGTACAGGTAATGTGTTTGTGCGAAGATATGAATGGAACCTTATGAAAAGAATATTATCTGTACAAAGAGATATGGATAGAAGAGCAGTAATTGTCACTGTCAGTTATGTACATGTGTAGTGTACATGTCAGTGCAGTAACTGGATAGGAGTAATGTCCAAAATTAGTGAGCCTGTCCTGTTTTTGGCTCAGTGTGTTATAATGTCCCAACACAGTGAAGAGGAGTTACACAGTACAGTGTAATCACTGTTGGTACAAATGACTTGGCATCTCCCCCTTTGATGCAGTCTCCCCAACAGACTGCTGCGATGAAGACAGGACCCAAACCAACAGACTGGTAGAAGATGTCCAACATTTTGCTGCACATTTAAGGACCTGAGCTTCCTCAGAAAGTAGAGTCACACACTCTGTTTCTCCTCCTCCTGTCTCTGCCACTTTTCCTCTAACTCTGCCTCTCCTACCAGTGGTACCTGTCCAGTCTTCACTGGCTTTGCTTGACCCCAGGGAGGGCACTTAATGACTGAGATCTAGAGCTGTCTGTAGGCTACAAATAGACTACAACTCAAAATAGATTTGTATGTTACCTGCTAAACTAAGCAGTATATTATTGAGATCTGTGTATTAACTCCAACTGCAGGGGGTGTATTTTCAGAGCAGAAGGTTTTCCTCTGTATAACAGACTTGGCTTAGGCTAACACAGCTAGCGGCCCATAAAGCTAGCTAACTACAGACTAAGTTATATAAAATCCAAAAGAGCTGCTTTATAATGTGTAAACAATAAATACACTGAAAAATTTGGTATAGGACTCATTGCTTGCCATGGTTCTTAAACTCATCTTGCGCACGATTGTGTAGGTTCAGTGCTATGACTGTATATAAACACATCAATACATATATAGAATTTGCCTCATGTCTGGGGAGGAGGGGGCAGGGCAGACAACTCTCTAGTGTTTTGGAATTGAACTGCTGTAGACAATCCGAAAAAAAAATTTGTGAAAAATATGCAAAAACTGCACATTTTCCAATATGGCTGACTTCCTGGAGCAGAGATAATACAAACTAATGGATTTTTTTGCACCACATGAAGACCATGTTCAAGCCCAACATTTGTTAACACTGGAGAAAGGTTGTGGCAAACACAACAAAAATTAACTAATGTAGAAACTAACTATGAATATTTAAGGGGGTGTAACCAAACTGGAACAAATTGTTAAAAGATTTCTAAGGCGTAGCAAGGACAAATGAGTTGGCAATTTTTCAAAAGTTTGAGAATCCCAGCATATATTACACACATTTGAATCATAGTACCTCTTTGTGAATTTATAATGTCAGCTCAAATGATATCCTGGAACACATGTATTTGTAAAATTTCATGAGTGATCATCAATCAAAAGCCTTTCAAAACACCAAGAGGTATGCATATCTATGCATATGTTTCAAATCAATGATGTGCTGCCCACCACTATGTTGGCCATATTGGAAAGTGCAGTTTTTGCATATTTTTCACAAACTCTTTTGAACTCCTCCTAGAGTTTATCAGATTTCCACAACATTTGAGTAGAATACAACCCAGATGGTCCGGATGTTACATTACAAAGGAATTGTCAACTGCTCAAATGATTTTGTGATGGCAGGCAATGATTCATAGGCAAAACTAGAAAAATGTTAATCTTAACATTGTCAGAAGACAGTTGCTTACAAATTCATGAAATTTGGTATGAACAAGAATGATTTCATTACACACGTTTTCATTATTGGTATGGCTGACTCCACCTAACAGGAAGTCCACCATTTTGTAAATTGTGCATTGTTGTGAACTCTTTTAAACTCCTAGATGATTGATTGTATTGTCTTGACATTTGTAGTAAATTAACATTAGACATGTGATTGACATTCAAATGGCAGGCTGTTGGATATATACAGGAAGTGTATATGTCAACAGGAAGTGGATATATCTTACTGAATCTTGGTTTCATCAACCTCAAATGGTTACTAATGGCTCAATCCTGATTACAAAAATGTAGTTACTTTTAGTCATAGAACTAGCACCATGTATTGGAAGTCATGGTTATTACAAATTTTGGTAGGCTTAAAATGAGTACTTGTGTTTGATTGAAGGTCAGTGACACCCCAAACACACCTGATGTTAAATTGCGAAGGAGTAGTTGATTGTTTAAACAATATTGCAATGACGGATAATTCATTCATGATGTTCCTAGTACTAGATGACATGGAAAAGTTAACATCACTGTTGATGCATTGCTTAACTGGTTGTATTAAATGATGCTGGAGTAATTCCACCCCTCAGCTTGGTGGCTTTACAAACATTACATGTAGCCATTCTGCTATTTGGCATTTCCAAAATGAAAAATCTCCACAAAATTGACATTTTTCTGCAGCCACCAGCTAAAGTTTGTTCACTCAGCAACAGACTGAAGCAGCTGGTGGTTCAGGGTAAAGTGTGGAACTGAAAAACGCATCAGTGATGCATTTCAGGTTAACATTATGGGTTTTTATGGGCGGATTTATGGTCCAGTGCAGGCTGCAGACAGAAATATGGATAGGCCTGATATCCGATATTATATCAGATTGGTCCCATCTCTAATTTCTTCACAATTTACCATCATATATGTCTGAAATGTATTAACCCCAAATTTCAAGAGAATAAAATGAATTGTATAAGAGGACTTTGAAAGAGTTTGTAATAAACACACAATTTCCAAAATGGCCGACTTCCCAGAGTCAACAATGCCAATACTGAAAACATGTGTTAAAAGGACATCATATTCATACCTAATACAACTGTGTTCTAACCATGGTAACACTTCCATTTCTTTTAGTGTTGCACATCATGTAAATTAGTTGCAGTTATAAATTCTTTGCAATTTAACATCAGGTACTCTAGATGGAGTTCAAAAGAAATATGCAAACTCTACACAAATTCCAATATGGCTAACTTCATGGGGGTACAGCTAATGCAAATTAATGGATTTTTGTATACTACATGAAGATCTATGGTCAAGCCAAAATTCATGAACAATGGAAAAAGTCTGCCGCAACCACAGGAAAAAGTAAGTAGCTTAGAAACTAACTCAAAATTCTACACAGTACCTCATGATAAAGTGAGAAATCTTGGTTTGAAATCTTTATACACACTAAAAATAAAATAAAAATATAAACACACGAGTATTAACAGCCTTTGCTCATTACTTTGTTGAAGCACCATTGGCAACAATTACAGCCACAAGTGTTTTTGATTGTGATGCTACAAGCCTGGCACCCCCCTTTGGAAGGCTCTCCCATTCTTTTTTACAGAACATATCAAGCTCCATCAGATTGGATGGGGCACATCAGTGCACAGACCTTTTTACACATCTCCATAGATGTTCAATCAGGTTCAAGTCTGAGCTCTGGCTGGGCCACTCAAGGACATTCACAGAGTTGTCCCGAAGTCACTCCTTCGTTATCTTGGCTGTGTGCTTAGGATCATTGTCATCTCAGTCTGAGGTCTGGAGCACTCTAGACCAGGTTATCATCAGGGATTTCTCTGTACATTGCTACAATCATCTTTCCCTCAAACCTGTCTCCCAGTTCCTGCTGCAAAAAAACATCCCCTCAGCATAATGCTGCCACCTCCATGCTGCACTATAGGAATGGTATTGGCTAGGTGATGAGCAGTACCTGGTTTCCTCCAGACATAATGCTTGACATTTAGTCCAAAAAGCTCAATATTTTGTTTCTCATGGTTTGAGATTCATTCAGGTGCCTTTTGGCAAACTCCAGAAAGGCTGTTAAGTACCTTTTACTTGGCTTCCATAAAAGGGCTTCCATCTGGTGTACTGCAGAAATAGTTGTCCACCTGGAAGGTTCTCCTCTCTTCACAGAGCAACATTGGTGCTCTCTCAGAGTGACCACTGAGTTCTTGGTTACCTCCCTGACCAAGGCCCTACTACCACAATCACTCAGTGTCCTTGTAGTTCCAAACTTCTTCCATTTATGGATTATGGATGTCAGTTTGCTCATTGGGACAGTCAATGCAGCAGAAACTTTTTGTACGTTTCCCCAGATCCATGTCTCTAAACAATCCTGTCTTGGAGAGCTACAGACAATTCATAGACTCCACGGTTGCGCTCCAACTTGCAATGTCTACCATGGGAACTTATATAAACAGATTTGTGCCTTTCCAAATCATATCCTATCAACTGATTTTACCACAGGTGTCCAATCAAGCTGAAGAAACATCTGAAGGATGATCAGTTGAAACAAGATACATCTGCGCTCAATTTGAGTGTCATGGCAAAGGTTATAAATACTTTTGTTGTATTTTTGTGTTTTTATTTTTAATAAATCTGCAAAGATTTCAAACAATCTTCTCAATTCGTCATCATGTAGTATTGTGTGTAGGGAAAAATGAATTAAGGCTGTAACAATGTGCAAAAAGGATGTACTCTTTATGGTTCTTGAGGCTCTTTTGTAGGTACTCAGGGGAAAAAAGGTTTGTCGCCATGTCATAGGGGTGGGAGATATGGACATCAAAGTTTGATGCTTCACTACTGCACCACCATCAGGCCAATTGGGCTGAGATTGAGTGCCTGACTAGACTTTATGTGCATCTCAAACCCCAATAAACATACCATAAACAACAGGGCTCTGCAGTTCAGGCCCTAATAATAAAATATGTATGATGTGGTTGTAGTGTATGTTGTAGATGGATTATACAGTGGGGAAAATAAGTATTTCAGGAAGTACATATTTGACACACTGCCAATTTTGCAAGTTTTCCCACATAAAAAGAATGGAGAGGTTTGTACACTTAGGTCAACTTTGAGGGACAGAATCTAAAAAAAAATCCAGAAAATCACAGTGTATGATTTAAATAATTAATTTGCTTTTTATTGGATGAATGTATTTGATACAATAGAAACACAGAACTTAATATTTGGCACAGTTTGCAATTACAGAGGTCAAACTTCCCTGTAGTACTTGACCAAGTTTGCAGCAAGACCTTTGGCCCACTCCTCCATACAGATCTTCTCCAGAGCTTTCAGATTTCGGGGCTGTCACTGGGCAACATTGAGTTTCAGGTCCCTCCAAAGATTTTTTACTGAGTTCAGGTCTGGATACTGGCTAAGCCACTCCAGATACTTGAAATGCTTCTAAAGGAGCCACACGCCTTGGCTGTGTGTTTCGGGTCATTGTCATGCTGGGTCATGGCTGAGTCTTCCATCTTCCGTGCTCTTACTGAGGTATGGAGGTTTTTGGCCAAAATCTTGTGATACAAGGCTCCATCCATCCTCCAATTAATATCATCCAGATGGTCATTAGCAAACTTCAAACAGGCTTGGGCAGGTTTTAGCATGAGCAGGGAGACCTTGCGTGCCCTGCAGAATTTTATTCCGTGACAGCATAGTGTAATAATTTTTGAAACTGTGGTGCCAGCTCTTTTCAGGTCATTTACATGGTTCTCCCATGATGTTCTGGGCTGATTCCTGACCTTTTTCAGAATCATTCTCCCTTCATAAGTTGAGATCTTGCATAGAGACCCAGAATGAGCAAGATTGTCATCTTGTGTCTCTACCATTTTCTAATAATTGCACCTTCTCACCAAGTTGCTTGCCTATTGTCCTATAGCCCATCTCAGCCTTGTGCAGGTCTACAGTTTTGTCTCTGGTGTCCTTAGACAGCTCTTTGTTCTTGGTCATGGTGGAGAGTTTGGAGTATGATTGAGTGTGTGGTATCATTTATAAAGGTAACAAACTCAAACATTTGCAATTAAAACAGGTAATGGGTCGGAGGCCTCCTTAAAGGAAAGCTAACAGATCTGTGAGAGCCTCAATACTTGCTCATTGACAGCTGATCGAATACTTGCAAATTAATTATTTTAAAGTGACACTGTGATTTTCTGGATTTTTTTAGATTACGTCTATCACAGTTGAAGTGTACCTATGATAAAAAAAAATGACTGACCTCTCCATTTTTTGTAGGTGGGAAAACTTGCAAAATTGGCAGTGTATAAAATACTTATTTTGCCCACTGTAGGTGATGACTATTACTCATTCCTTCAGGTGATGATTTGCTTTTGCCAAGATAAAAAATAGACCTCACTGTTCTCACAAAGATCACGCTCTCTCCTCCCTGGGCAGGAATGTTTACAGCTGCCCTACTCTACAGCCTGGCTGGTGACTGAATACGAATGACGCCATCAGTGATCAACAGTGGCTGATGACAGAGTCATTACATAGAGACATAATTCATAGCATACCAACAGATTTATAGATCCAATCCATCTTAATCATTCCACTACTGTTTCTACAATATCTCTAGCCACAATCTAAACTCAGGTTTGTTTCATTATTTATATATAGTAATATAAGTAATATATAGAAATAATAATTGGCAGAAATCTGGGACATTAAGGTGGAAGTTGAGTGCTCTGATTTTATAGGTTATGCATTTTGATGCTCTTCACTTCATGTTTCCTCAAACACTTTACAAAAACGTGAAACAGCTACATAAGCTTTGTCATTTCGATGTGAGTGGTCATCACTTACCGTATGCGCGCAACCATCCCTGCTGCTGGTAAAGGGTGTCTGTAACAATCCCCCCGGACAGAGCGGAAAGAGGCTCTGCAGACACGTCTGACCAGCCCGCGTCCTTCTCCGCTGAAGCGCGGAGATCTCCTGAACCGGCCTCCATCCAGGGCCGCACTGCAGCTCCGATACTTTAGTCTTTTAGATCCGACATTGATCAGGGTTTCTTTATCGTTTAGTTAAAGGAAACAGCAGCCTGAAACACAAAGCCTGAATCCTCAGAGTTCCAGTCTGTTACTCTTATGTTCAGCGGGATTAAAGTTTCCCTCTTCGTCACTAAAGTGTGGCTCCGTTTGGAGAAACTCGTCTAAAGTTAAACTTCAGCTGACCGAAGTACAATCTCCTCTTTCTGCTGCAGGAACTTCTCTTTGATTCAGATCAGGAGGAGAGCCAGAGCCCACAGTCCAGTCCACTGTCCAGTTTACAGTCCAGTCCAGAGTCCAGTTTACAGTCCTGTTCAGAGTCCAGTTTACAGTCCATTTCAGAGTCCAGTTTACAGTTCAATCCAGGGTCCAGTTAACAGTCCAGTGTCCAGTTTACAGTCCAGTCCAGTCCAGATTCCAGTGTCCAGTTTACAGTCCAGTCCAGATTCCAGTATCCAGTTTACAGTCCAGTCCAGGGCCTCCGCGGTGAACTTTCCCGTCGTGTTCAGTAAACTGTAGAAAGTCGTCAGTCATCGATCTTCATGTAGAACTAGCTGAATTATCCGTGTACTGAATCTGTGTACTGCAGTACTGACTCTGTGTACTGCAGTACTGACTCCGTCTCCGTATCAGACCACTTCCACAGGTAGAGAAGACGCCGAGCTGCTCGCACTGCACCGCTGTGTAAACGAAGAGGACTGCGCTCCCCCGCGGTGATCAGCGGTCGAGGAACGAGGATAGAACAGCGCCATAGAGGCGGAAGGGCGCCCCTGTAGCCCACCTGAAGTATGGCAGACCTCGCTGGGTTCTTTCTAGCATTAAGGATGCAATAAC
>JAVGWO010000034.1:0-91077 GCA_034509495.1 Acestrorhynchus altus | reverse complement strand
TGTTTCAGAGGTCTGGACATGACAGTGTATTTCAATGCTCAGAAATCGCATTTTAGCCCCTTTGCCATGTTTTGAACTCTTGTTTACGATGTGAAAATTAAAAAATGCTGTAATGCTTAACAAGAGAACAATGTTAAACCAACCCTCTCCAGGTCCACCATTACTACATCTATAACCTTCTCTCAGGTCTTGCTCTTCTCATTCTGTCCTGCAGCTCCATCTCCACCATGCTTTGAGGATATCCACTATTCCTCCCAAACACGTCCAAAGCATCTCAACCTGGCCTCTCTGGTTTTTTTCGCAGAGTGACATAAATATGATACATTTAAAAAGTAAATATAAAATGATGGATAGTTTGCTTGAAGTGACTTTCCAGTAAGGAGAGCAGAGCAGAGCATCGAATCAGTATCAACATCAAATATTACCAGGAAATTGAATTGAAATTTAGGGAATTTTAAAGATATTTGGTGGGTCTGTGATGATAAAGAATATATATTTTTGCCATATGGGTGGTCTGGATGTTGTTATATGTCAAAAATATATGTTATATGGTCTTTTCAGAAAGGTGTAGGTATAGTCTTTTCAGAAAGGTGTAGCAACTGATGAGATTCCTTCTGAGGGTGTAAGAAAAGGGAAATGGCACAATTACATCATTTGGAGTCTTACCATTGGAGAATAAGTTTAGGAGAAAAGTGGGGCATGGGATTTTTTCGGTGGTATGGGGTGATATTTCTAGCAGATCATATTGAAATTTTACATATACTTTGTAAGGGTCTGCAAATGAAACTATAAAGGGTTTTGAACATTTGTCAAATACGCAAAAAATTATAGGTTGATGTTGCTTAAACATGATATGGCTCTTGATTATATTTTGGCCAAACAAAGTGGCCTAAGTGTGGTTTTGAATTTTACAGGGAATGCCTGTTATACTTTGATCCCTGATAATTCTGACAATATGACAAGTGTTATAGATACTTTAAAGAACATAAGGGATGCCATTGGTCCAGCAGAAGGAGCAGGATGGTGTGTGCTTGTCTATTGGAAAAGTTTGGACCCGAGGGAGCCTTGATGATTCAAATCATGATAGCAGCTCTTATCATTGAGTGTGATGTTTTTTTTGTTGTACATTAATGTTGACATTTGCAAAAGCTATGATATTGAGATGGGTTGGAGTTGTGATGCTTGGAGATCAGGTTCAGATGCCAATACTACAGATGTCTGGCAAGGACGAGAAAGTGGTAATAGATGATGATGGGGCCTCACGTCCAAGGCGGCCTGCCCCGGCGAGGTAGTAGGGTCTTGTTCCTTGGTGGGTGTGGGGGTCCAAGGAGCCACCCAAGGTTGTCTGTTGATAGCAGCATTTCTGGCAGCAAGATTGGCTTTCTGATTTCCATCCGCCAGAGGTGATTTGCCGGGTTTCTGATGGACAGGATCACACAGAAACAGGTGTTCCTCACCCCAAGACACACACACAGCAAAACCAGAACGATAAATCTTGGTGTCTTTATCAAGGAAATGCACTCCACCTATGAAGATGGTCAGAGTGTCACTGTCATGAATCAGTCTCAGCCTGCACAGTGCATCTGGGAAAACATGGCAGCTTTCAGTTGTGTCCACCTTGTGGGGGTCGAGGGTTCTCCCTCCTTACTGTATGAAATTGCCGAGGAAGTTCAACTCTTTTTCCAGCAGCTGCAGATTCTTTGGACTCAGTTTCAGGCCTCCTTGTTCTAGAAGTGTCATCAGTTCATCCAAGAGATCCAGGTGTTCCTGTTGTGTGATAGACGAGCAGAATAGTATCAAAGCGATTTCAAAAGAGCTTCCGGTTTCGAGAAGGTTTTCAAAATTTGCTCAAACAGCGGTGGAAAACAGTGGGAGAATTTAGCCATCCCTATGGGAGTCTCGTCCAGGTGTACTGGTTTCCCTCAAAACTGAAAGCAAACTTGTGCTGGCTGTTCTTGTGGACGGGGACAATTCATCCTCACCTGATGAGCTTGCTGCTCATTATAACAATAGCCTAACTGATATTCTCAAGTCACTTGCCCCAGTCAAAACCCACTCTGTTTCATTCTCTCATTCTGTCCCCTGGTACACTCCTGAACTGCGGCTATTGAAAGTTAAGGCTCATCAACTTGAGCAACTTTATAGAAAATCTGGTCTCACTATACACAAAGAAATGCACAAAACTCACATACTAAATTATAAGGATAAAATTGTTCAAGCAAAATCACTATACTTCTCTTGGCTAATCAGTTCTAATGAATTCTCTAGTTAGCAGATCTCTCCAACCCACAGCCTCCCTTTTAATCAATCGACTCCTGTAACTCTCTAATGATGTGCGTTAATGAAAAAATTTGTAAAATCCACCAAGACATCTGTCCCATTCTTCTCCCTTTCTCTGTTCCTCTCTCACACAGCCAGTCTCTCTCCTATTTTCAACTCCCAGATACATCTATTTCTAACCTTGTTGTCAAATCAAAGACTTCTACCTGTCAGTTTGATCGTTTCCCTACAGTCTTAGTTAATTCTTGTCTTTTCTCCCTGCTCCCCCTTATAACTGCCATTATTCATTCCTCAGTTACTTACGGTATTGTCCCCACACTCTATAAAACAGTAGCCATCACTCCTATCTTGAAAAAAACTGCCTCGGATCCCAATAACCTCCATGCCATTTCAGACTTTCTGTTCATTAGCAAAATACTTGAAAAAGTTATTGCCACTCAACTCCATACCTATCTATCCCAAAACTCCCTCTATGAACAATTCCAGTCTGGTTTCTGCCCCCTTCATAGCACAGAAACTGCCCTTATCAAGAGCACTAATGACCGGCATTATTCTCCATTTTGAATCTTCTTGATCTGAGTGCAGTCTTTGACACTATCTCTCATTTTATCATTTATCATTTTATCATTTTATCATTTACATTCAAGGCCTTCCATTATCTTGCCCCCCTATATCTATCAAATCTTCTCAATATCGTACCTTCCTTCCGCTCCCTCAGATCCTCCTCTTCCATCCATCACTCTTTGCCTTCTGCTCATCTGAGCTCCGCTCCTAAACTCTGGAACTCCCTCCCACCCGACTTCCGCAACATCGATTCTCTTCCTCTCTTTAAGTCAAGACTCAAAACTCACCTGTTCAATGAAGCTTATTCTCTGTAAATTTTCCACTCTACTGTCTCTTGTATGTGTTGTGTCCTTCTGTGTGTTTGTTGAATGTTGTGAAAGGGGCTTAAATAAAATGTATTAGAACTGCACTATTTGAGAACCCCTTGTTGTAACAGAAACTCAATGGTGGCCTAAAGGAAAGGATGTGCTTCAAGGGGGTACCCATATTACTTTTGGGGCAATGGGTCAATTAACTTTAACCAGCATGATGTCAAGAGAAATGGTTCCACAATCATGTTTGTGTTTAACAAAACCACCTTTATGTTTGATCAATAATTCTCAGATTTCTTGGTCTGGGGGTGCCAAAGGATCATCCAAATTATACTATTTGACAGACTTTATGGCAATTACTGAATGTGAATCAGATACTTTCAAATCAAACCTTTTGGGAAAATCAATAATCGAACCTTGTTTGCTCAAAGATCTGCACCGATTAAGGAACCTTCAGCATTCTTCCAACACAACACTGTATACACAAAAGCATAATTTCCAATAGCCAAATACATTGGGGAAATCTCAACAGCTGGTGCCCTGACAGTCATCTTTGCAAAAACCATGCAAGTTAATGGAATGATTTCTCTTCATTTTGCCATGTGTTCAGCTGTTTTCAAGATTCAAGAAAGTTGCAATGACTGAAAAGACAGTGTATACATTCAAAAACTGGCAAAATATACTGTAAAGTGTTATTTTAATGTTTCAGAGCTCTGGACAATCACGATTTTGCCCCTTTGTCTTTTTGAGCTGTTGTATAAGAACAAAACTTGAACAAAGCTGCAGTGCTTGATGAGTGAACAACAATGGTGTCTAACATGAATGTTTAAGTGCAATGGCCAGTACTGTGCATTTCATTGCTGAGAACACGTTGCCATGCAATTTTTTAAGATGTGAAATTCAATGAAAGCTGCAATGGTTGACAAAGGAACATACAGTGTTCACGGTCAAATCTGGCAAATTATAGTGTTTTATCAGTTATTTTTTGTTGGTAAATTCAGTTTCTTAAAGCTTCAGAGCTCTGGAGATTACATGATTCAGTGTTTCATGTTACAGTACATTCCAACACAGAGATATCACAAATTAGGCACTTTGCCATGTGTTAGGCTGATTTCAAGGTTTGAAACTCAAAGAAAGTTGTAATGACTGACAAGACAGTGTTTACATTCAAAACTGGCAAAATATATTGCATGATCAGTTATTTTTTGTTGGTGAAGTGTTATTTTAATGTTTCAGA
Source organism: Acestrorhynchus altus (assembly GCA_034509495.1). Taxonomy (NCBI): domain Eukaryota; kingdom Metazoa; phylum Chordata; class Actinopteri; order Characiformes; family Acestrorhynchidae; genus Acestrorhynchus; species Acestrorhynchus altus. The sequence goes on along the minus strand of JAVGWO010000034.1, from coordinate 86,685 downwards.
GCTCTGGACAAGACAGTGCATTTCAATTGCTATAAAATGGCACTTTTGCCCCTTTGCCTTGTTTTCAACTGTTGTTTAAGATGTGGAATGTAAACAAATCTGCAGTGCTCGACAAGTAAACAACAACGGTGTTTACATTCAAATCTGGCAAATTATAGTGTATTACCACTAATTCTGTGTTATAAAACTCTGTGTATGCTTAAGTTCAATGGACATTACAGTGCATTTCATTGCTGAGAACACATTGCCATGTGTTGAGGTGTTTTGTAAGATGTGAAAGTCAGTAAAAGCTGCAATGGTTGACAAAAAAGAACATAGACAATGTTCACAATCAATTCTGGCAAATTATAGTGATCAGTAATTTTTTTTTTGTAAAGGTTTCAGAGCTCTGGACATAACACGTTGCCATGTGTTGAGCTGATTTCAAGATTTGAAACTCAGTGAAAGTTGCAATGACTGACAAGACAACAAAATTTTTACATTGAAATCTGGCAAACATTGTATACATTGTATACATTGGTAAAATCTTATTTTATTGTTTCAAGGTTCAAGGTTCAATTTATTCGTCACATACATAGTTATACAGTACAACATGCAGTGAAATGCTTTTTAACAACTGTCTGTACACACAGATCAATAGGAGGTGAACGGAAAAGGTGGAGGAGAGGGTAAACAGAATAAACAGAATAAACAGAATAAATATGTGCAATCTGGCAAATGTCAATTTTTTTATTCATAATAGAACATAGATGACAGGTCAAAAGTTTAGTCTGAGTACATGTAACATTTTAAAGGAAAAATATGTTGATTCAAAATTTCAAATCCCAAAAAAGTTGTGAAAAGTAGCAATAAGTTGCTGGAAAAAGGAAATTGAGCATATAACGAACAGCTGGAAGACCAATTAACACTAATTAGGTCAATTGACAACATGATTGGGTATAAAAAGAGCTTCTCACAGTGTCATTGTCTCTCTGAAGCCAAGCTGGTAAGAGGATCACCAATTCCACCATTCTATATAGAACATTTGGCGCATTATAAAGAGGAAGGTGCGACAAAGGCCCAAGACGATTGATCAGTTAGAGGCCTGTATTAGACATGAATGGGAGAGCATTCCTATTTCTAAACTTGAGAAACTGGCCTCCTCTGTCCCCAGAGATGTTGGCACCTCAACATCATTGCATTCAGTTTTTATTCACAATTTGTTTAGTGTCCCAACTTTTTTGGAACCTGTTTGGTATTATCAGTAATTCTTTGTTGTTAAAGTCTGAGCAGGGATGCCCAGACCTTCCTCTCCGTAGGGTGGACCGCCAGGCCACCCTACGGAGGAAACTCATTTTGGCCACTTGTATCCACGATCTTGTCCTTTCGGTCATTACCCACAGCTCATGACCATAGGTGAGGGTAGGAACGTAGACTGACCGGTAAATCACCACAACGGACCGATACACCGACTGCATGACTGCGGCGGCAGCGCCGATCCGTGTACCATGATAGTGTACCATCACTAAATCTTTGTTGTTCTTATATGAATGTTTCAGAGCTGTGCACAAGAAAGTGCATTCCATTGCTGAGAAAACATGTTTTAGCCACTTTGTCATGCGTTGAGCTGTTGTTTAAGATGTGAAAGAAGACTGCAATGCTTGATAACAGAATGTGTTTACATTTAAATCTACCAAATAATAGTGTATATTCACTAATTGTTTGTTGTTCAAAAGTTATTTGAATGTTTCAGAGCTCTTCACAACGCTGAGAAAACTCGTTTTAGCCACTGTGCCATGTGTTCAGCTATGAGATGTGAATCTCAAAGAATGCTGCATTGCTTTACAGGAGCAAATAGACAGTGTTTTGATTGCAGTTAAACAATGAAAAAACACATTTTAGCTACTTTGCCATGAATAGAAAAGATGTTTGACAATTAATCTCACAGAAATATACTTTCTTGTGTACATGTTTTTCATAGTGTAATAACCTTAGACTCTCAATGCTGAGAAAACGCGTTTTATCCACTTTATCATGCATGGAACAGATGTGTTGAAAATATAGCTCACAGAATTGTAATGTCAGGTGTGTGGATATATGGAGGAGGGAGAGGACAGGGGTGAGAGTATATTTAAGGAGTGGGTGGAGCATGTCTCCAAAGTGGGCATGGCATTAAGTGACCACTCTCGAAGGTGGATCTGTGTGATGGGGGGTGAGATGGAGGCCATGGGTGTATGCCTTCAATACAGACTAACTGGCATATGGGGAATACAGGAATGAATTGTGTAGGTTGTTAGCTTGTCAGCTCTGCTGCCCCCTGTTGACTATAGAACTCATGGTGTTGTGGTAACATAAAGTACCACAACACCATGATGGTACATTTATGGTACTTTATGTAATATAAAGTGCCACGCCATGGAGTATGGGAGGAGGGTGCAGAGGTGGAAGGGGGAGGAGGAGAGAGCACTGATGGTAGAACTCCCTAGGGGGAGTAGACAAGGGGTAAAGGCCATATAGAGGATCGGGGAGTTGGAGGTACAGCAATTGGGGATGAAGGAGATAAGGTACAGGGGAGCAAGGGATGGAGTAGGCTGATGGAGGTAGTGGGGGGATTGGTTTGGGGGAAATGTTAAGGGGGCTTCCTGGGTTCTACAGGGAGCGCCTCACTGCATGGGTGGAGCTACTGCTCTCAATCCAGTGGTGGTATGGGGGAGGAAGATGCTCCAGTACCTTGTGGAATAGATAAGATGAGATAAAAAGATAATCTTTTATGAAGGCAGGGTTGGTGAGCTTGAGGGACATCCTCTAAGGGGGCCCTTGGCTTCCTGCCCATAAAGACAATAACGCTTTCTTCATGGCTGTGGATATAGAAGGGACTATAAGTAGTGGTGAACGTTTGTGTAAGCCTTAACTAACTGTTATCTTTCTTTCCATGTGTCACTGCAGGTCACCCTGTGATACTGGTTTGTGCTGCTGTATAGAGGTGTGGCTGGGAAATGGAGGTGTCGGTTTCCCATTGGGACCCAGAACTGCACTGGGCAATCTTCCTGCTCTTGCTGTCCTTTTCGCCTCCTGTGTGCTCTCTGTTTGAATAATAGCCTCAGTAGGGCCTGTTTGATGCTGCTGCTCTGTATTGTGGTCATGATGTATTGTTTCTTTGGTGTGGAGATTCGTTTCACACCCATTTTTAATTTACACCCATGTGATGTTGATGGTTGCCTTGAAAGTGTTTTTCAGATTTTATGTGTAATTAGTAGCCAAGGATCTGAATGTGATGTGGTTACATGAGATTGCTGCTCTACTTTCCCTCCATTAAAAAGGAGTGCTTTTCTAATTTCCCTCCTTAAAACAGGAGCTGCGTATTTTCCCGTTCCTCCTTAAAAAACAGGAGCTGTTTATTTTCTCAGTCCTCCTTAAAAGACAGGAGCTGTTTATGTTCCCGTTCCTCCATAAAAAATAGAACCAATTTTGAGCTGCTCACCTCATTTCTAGGCTCACTCAATAGTGCATTTGCCTCTGAAGTGTGACGTGTCCTTGTGGGGGTTTGAACCCTGTGTCATACAATTATGGCAAAGTCACCAGCTCATTTCTCCATTTTCTTTTCAGAGCACTGGTTAACCCTTCACCAGTGCTCTGCTCATTATTCCTCTTGTCATTATTCAAAGTGAAAAACCAGCCATTAGTGGTGTACTTTGTGTCTTTCTGTTGCCCCCCAAATGGTGAGGGTTGCGTCAGGAATGGCATCCGGTGTAAAATTGTGCCAAAACCATTATGCAGATTATGAACATGACTGCCATACTGGACCGGTCGAGGCCCGGGTTAACTACGACCGCCTCCGGTGCTGTTGACCAGCAGGGTGCCGGTGGAAATTTGACTACTGTAGGTCAAAGACCATCAAGGAGGAGAGGAGGAAGGCAGGTTAGAAGGCAGTGAGAGAGAAGGAAAGGCAGGAATATGGACGTTAGAGTAGGGACTCTGAACTTAGGGACAATGACTGGTAAAGGCAGAGAGCTTGCAGACATGATGGAGACAAGGAAGGTAGACATTCTATGTGTTCAGGAGACCAGATGGAATGGAAACAAGGCCAGGAACATTGGAGGTGGATTCAAACTGTTCTATCATGGTGTAGATAGGAAGAGAAATGGAGTAGGGATAATCCTAAAGGAACAGCCTGTGAAAAGTGTTCTGGATGTAAAGAGAATGTCAGACAGGATCATAAGTTGGAAGTTGATGGTGTAATTTTGAATGTTTTCAGTTCATATGCTCCACAGGTTGGTTGTCAGTTAGAGGAGAAAGAGGAATTTTGGAGTATGATGGATGAAGTGGTAGGTGTCCCTAGAGAGGAGAGAATGGTGATTGGTGCAGACTTTAATGGACATGTTGGTGAAGGGAACAGAGGGGATGAAGAGGCGCTGGGTATGTATGGTGTGAAAGACAGAAATGCAGAAGGTGAGATGATTGTAGATTTGGCAAAGAGAATGGAAATGGCTGTGGTGAACACATTTTTTCAGAAGAGGGAAGAACATAGGGTGGAGGGAGGTGCACAGGAGGATTATATCCTTAGCAGGAGATGCCACCTAAAAGAGATTGGAAATTGTAGGAAGGCAGCATAGGGTGGTTGTCTGTAAAATGAGATTAGAAACATAGAAGAGGAAGAGACTGAAGACAGAGCCAAAGATTAGATGGTGGAAGCTGAAGGAGGAGGATGGTTGCATGCAGTCTCTTGGGGGCAGTGAGGAGCTACATGAGGACTGGGAAAGTACAGCTAAGGTGTTGAGAGAAACAGACAAGAATGTGTTGGGTGTTTCATCTGGTCAGAGGAAAGAAGACAAGGAAATTTGGTGGTGGAATGAGGAAGTCCAGGAGAGTATTCAGAAGGCGGCGGCAGCTAAGAAAATGTGAGAGACCAGAGAGATGAAGGAAGTAGGCAGGAGTACTGTGGTTAGGTTGATAAAGGATAGAGAGGGAAATGTACTAGTGAGTGAACAGAAAGTGTTGAGTAGATTGAAGAGCTAATGAATGAGGAAAATGAGAGAGAGAGAGGAGGACAATGGGGAGAGGGATAGTGGATCAGGAAGTGCAGAGAATTAGTAAGGTGGAAGTGACGGCAGCTTTAAAAAGGAAAGGAAAGGCAGTTGGTCCAGATGACATACCTGTGGAGGTATGGAAATGTTTAGGAGAGAAGGCAGTGGACCTTTTGAGCCGGTTGTTTAACAAAATCTTGGAGAGTGAGAGGATGCCTGATGAGTGGAGAAGCAGTGTACTGGTCCCCATTTTTAAGAACAAGGGTGATGCGCAGAGCTGCAGTAACTACAGAGGTATAAAGTTGATAAGACACACCATGAAGGTATGGGAAAGAGTTGTTGAAGCAAGGCTAAGGCGAGAGATTCAGATCAGTGAGCAGCAGTTTGGTTTCATGCACAGAAAGAGTACCACAGATGCAATTTTTGAGAGTGTTGGTAGAGAAGTACAGAGAAGGTCAGAAGGAGCTACATTGTGTCTTTGAAGGTATATCAGGGTGGTGCAGGACATGTATGAGGATAGTGAGGTGTGCAGTTGTGACAAATGGTTTCAAGGTGAAGGTAGGGTTACATCAGGGATCAGCTTTGAGCCCCTTCTTGTTTGTAATGGTTATGGACAGGTTGACACATGAGGTCAGATAGGAGGCTCCATGGACCATGATGTTTGCAGATAATATTGTAATCTGTGGTGAGGGTAGAGAGCAGATGGAAGAGAACCTGGAGAGATGGAGGTTTGCACTGGAGAGGAGAGGAATAAAGGTCAGTAGAGACAAGATGGAATACATGTGTGTGAGAGGGAAGCAGGTGGAAAGGTGAAGATGTGAGGAGTAGAGGTTGTAAAGGTGGATGACTTCAAATCTCTTGGGTCAACCATCCAGAGCAATGGACAGTGCAGAAAAGAGGTGAAGAAGAGGGTGCAGGCAGGATGGAGTGGGTGGAGATTGATGTCAGGGCTGATGTGTGACAAAAGGATAGCAGCAAGAGTGAAAGGGAAGGTTTACAAGACAGTAGTGAGACCTTCTGTGATGTATGGTTTGGAGACTGAGGCTCTGTGTAAAAGACAGGAGGCTGAGCTGGAGGTGTCAGAGATAAAGATTTGGTTGGGAATGACAAGGATGGACAGGATTAGAAATGAGCAGATCAGAGGGATAGTGAAGGTGAATCAGTTTGGAGATAAAGACAGAGAGGCCAGGTTGAGATGGTTTAGACATGTGTCGAGGAGGAATAGGGGATATATTGGACAAATAATTTTGAAGATGAAGCTGCTGGGCAGAAGGAGAAGAGGAAGACCTCAGAGAAGGTTTATGGATGTAGTGAAGGTGGACATGGAGATGGTTGGTGTAACAGTATAGGAGGCAGGGGATAGGGCAAGATGGAGGCAGATGATCCGCTGTGGTGACAAATTTGCTACCTTAGAATGTGTTTCTGAATAGGTTAGTCATGCTCTTCTGAATTTTTTGACACCAAATACATTAGGATTGGGTAAAAATTCTAGGACCAATTTGCAAAAGTAGGATTAACATATTTGGCAATTTAGGAATGGGACACAGAAACCCGGTGAAAATCTTTGGATATTTCATTGTTTATATGCACCATCAGAAGCTTTATCTGTAGAAGAGCTTTTGTAGAAGTCTCTACTCTGTAATCTGACAATGGCACCAATTTCATTGGTGTAGAAAATGACCTCCAAGAAGCCCTGGAAAAGATTTATCACTCCAAAATAAGGGATCACCTGATGCAGAAAGAATTTTTAACACTCCAACTGCATCAAGGTGGAATATGAGAACGATAGATTTGCAGTCACAAAGGTGTTGAACTCTGTTTTGAGACAGCACATGTAAAATCAGATTTTGTTACTGAAGGAGCAACCAGCAAAAAACACCAAATTGTCTATTTACAGTTTTGTATTTTTGCGTGTTGAGTGTTTTTGAGTACATATTTTTAGATTAATATTTTGTTATATATTTCTTCTTTCAGAAACCCCCCAAGATCCATTACATTGGATTTGGGAGCATCAGCGCCCAACCATTTTCAGATCTCTCTAGAGATGTTCAATCGTGTTCAAGTGTGGGTTCTAGCTGGGCCACTGTAGGACATTCACAGAGTCCCAAAGCCACTTTGTTATCTTGGCTGGGCTTCCTGCTCAGTGCTTCCTACTCAGTGCTTCCTGCTTGCTAAGTGTTTGGTGTAGCTGTGGATTAGCTGTTTGCTAGTACTGTTTACTAAGTTAGCTGGTGTAGCTATCTGCTCTTGCGGAGCCTGTTTGCTGTTTGTTTGCTGGTTGTTCGCTACTTGTGCAACTTGTGCAACTCCTTCCATATTAACTGTTTTTAGATCGTTTTTCAGACTGTCTCTCAGGGAGAGTCAGCACCCCGTCAACTCCGGCATCAGAGTCCTCACAATGGGGTGAATGGGTGACGTCTTGGCAGCATAGTCATAAAGCTATGGCTAAGGCCAAAGCTGATCCACACAAACACCACTCCCCTCCTGTTCACATGTCAAACAGGTTTGCCCCTCTCAGCGAAACACCCGTTGAGGAGCCTGTTCAAAGAACTCTGGTTGTAGGAGATTCTATTGTCCGACACGTGAAAATAGCTAGTCCATTAGGGGCACCAGCGGGCAGTTAGCTGCTTACCAGGAGCCAGGGTGCCGGATGTTATTGGCCATCTTAAATTAGTAAATAGGAAATATTCGAGGACAGTAATCCATGTAGGGGCCAATGATATACGTCTGCGGCAGAGTGAAGTGACTAAAGATAGTTACTCTATCTTAAGATAGTCTAACTTGTCCACCTTTTCCAGCAGGGAGCTAACTATCTGACACTTAGTACAATCACTATCTTTAGGTAATTAAACTGGCCCAGACGATGTCCGATACCGTGATTTGCTCTGGCCCCATCCCAATGTGGTGTGGTTTTTAAGCCTACAGCAGGCTTACAGTGTTGAACTGCTGGATGTCCAAGTGGTGTTCAGAAAACAATGTGGCTCTGTACATCACTGCAGTCATCTTTCCCTTGATCCTGACTAGTCTTCCTTTTCTTGTTGCAGAAAAACATCCCCAGAGCATGATGCTGCCACCACCATGCTTCACTCTAGGAATGGTATTGTTTAGGTGATGAGCAGTACCTGGTTTCCTTCAGACATGATGCATAGCATTCAGTCCTAAAAGTTCAATCGTTTTGTTTCTCATGGTGTGAGAGTCCATTAGGAGCCTTTTAGCAAACTCCAGACAAGCGTACCTTTTACTGAGAAATGGTTGTACTTCTGTAAGGACCTCCTTTCTCAAGAGAGCAATGTAGGAGCTCTGTCAGAGTGACCATTGGGTTTTTGATCACCTCCCTGACTAAGGCCCTTAATTTCCCTGAGGGAATCCTCCCAAGGAATCAATAAAGTTCTGTTCTATTCTATTCTATTCCTCCTACCATAATCACTCAGTTTGGCTGTGCGGCCAGCTCGATGAAAAGTCATGGTGGTTCTAATCAACCTCCATCTACAGCAGAAATACTTCTGTGCCCTTCCCCAGATCTGTCACAATACAGTCCTGTTTTGGAAGTCTACAGACAATTCCTTAGCCTTCATGACTTGGGTTGTGCTCTGATCTGCACTGCCTACTATGGGACCTTATATTAACAGCTGTGTGTCTTTCCAAATCATGTCTAATCAACTGAAAATACCACAGGTGTCCAATCAAGCTGTAGAAACATCTAAAGGATGATCAGTGGAAAGATGCATCTGAGCTCAATTTTTATTGTCAAGATAAAGGCTGTGAATATTTATGTACACATTATATTTTTATGTTTTTATGAAAAAAGTGAAGAAATATTAAACAAACTTTCCTCCCTGTCATTCTGGGGTATTGTGTGTAGAATGTTGAGGGGAAAATGAATTTAGTCCATTTCCATCAGGCTGTAACATAACATAAAATGTGCAAAATATGAAGCACAGTTTTAGCAGTGGTAAATGACCCAAAAGCAGCAAAAGTAAAAAGAAAGAAAAAAAAAAAGGTTAATTTAAACTTAAAAGGGGGGGGGGGGGTGTCATGACAATGTTCAACTGAAACACAAACCACATTTATTCTTCAAATCTTCAACTTCCAACAGGTTAATTAACAATACAAAGTCATGGAAAATAGAATTTTGTAGATGCATGACAATATTCATTTACACTAAGCGTGAGACATGAAATTAATTAAAATATGTGTAGTTAAGCAATATTCAGACATGAATATTATTTTGAATGGCAATAAAATGCAATATTTGTCACAGGTTGAAAAAAGGGTCCATGTGTAAATGCTATTTGTTTAGAGTGTTAACCTATTAATTAGAAACGTTATTCTTCTGAACAGTGTGGGAATGATCTACCCTATTAATACACCAAATAAAAAAGCTAAAAAATGTAAATTTGACCAAATTAAACATCACAAATAAACTATTTTTGCCAGTCAAAGACCTTTGGTGATGTCTTTGTGAGAAGAATCTGCCTTTTATTTCTGGCCTTTCAATTTCCTTTGGATGCTCCATCAAAAAGGCATGCCCCTTTACAAAGGCAAGACCGTTCTCTATGTACTTTTCACCACATTTTATTATAATCTTTATTTTATGACTATATGATGTATATTAAAGCAAAATTAAGTTAATTCTTAGGTAAATAATACTTCATCTTTTTGACAAGAATCACAATCCTCACAAAATTCATATACAGTTAAAATTCCTTAGCACATTAAAACCTTAATCCCTGTAAAAGAGCAATACAGGATATACATCAACATTCATTCCAAGCAAACATGTTATGAAGTAGGCATAGACCATTGTTCCAGGGCTTTGTCCAAAGACCTGGGACTGCTATCAATTCAGTGTCCGAGCAGCAGTCAACAACCACTGTTCTTGAACTCGCCGTTTTCTGTGATGGAGAGTTTGATGGGGTTGGTGGCTGAACGGCCATTGTGAATGCTCTGCAAACTATAGCATTCTTTGACCTGACTGAGAGTGCTCATGAGTCGCCCATTAGCTGCATCAAGGGAGCTGATCCGCTTCTCCTGGAACACACATACACATACGTACAATGGGCAAATGTATATCAGTCACTGCAGACACAAGAGTGAATATGCACTCTATGCATATCTAATTTCACTTATTTTTTTTTAATTAGCCACTTACCAAGAGGGAAGAACCTGACTGTTACAAAACTCAAATTCAGAAGCATAATTAAGTCTCATGCCCTTCAGAAAACATCAAGAACTTTATAATTCCACCCATCTCATTTTGATTTAATTTGTACATTGGGAATGTATTCATAACAATCCCTTAATAATGCAAACAATATGGCAGCCACTGGCCAATCAGCTTTCAGCAGCCATGTGTAGAATTGATAAATGAACACAAAACAGCCACTAGACATTTCCTACCACTGCTACTGCTTGTCCAGATAATCTAACAATCTGAATATCTGATCTGATATGCTTCATGTGGACAAACCTTTGTGATGTTAGCTTCATAACATATAAGTTATAGATTTCTTTAATCATCATAATATTTCATATGTATGTTCAAGCATTGTTTCTACTAAACTTCAAGAGACTCTAGGCACTGTGGGTTGCCACTTAGGTTCTAACGTCTAAATGCTTGGCAGCCTTATGAAATTTCACATGCACGTTCCATAGGAGGCGCCTAGAAAATTGACATCAAATTTACCACATTAGTGTTATTCTGGGCTATGCTTCATATTTATTTATATTTTTAAAGGAATTTTAGGGTTAATACACACTGCATACTTGAACCATAAAACAATATAAATAACAAATCCAATAGGGTTCTATGCACTGCATGCTTGAACCACAACACTCTTAAGATTTTAGGGTTTAAGAATCATACATGTCAGAATATTGGCTGCACTGTGTATGTGCTCAGTAGACATGTAGCTGAGCTAGTGTGCATATCAAACATATGTGATGCAGATTACACACAGTAGGAACATTTTAGTTTTCTGTTGTTTCAACAGTGGTTGCTCATTGTGAGTCATTCTCAGTTTCTAAGTTTTTTTTCTGTCAGCCAGACTTTAGTGTTTTTTGGAGGTGAGCAGAATATAATTCTGCTAAAAAGTTATTGCCAAGCAGCCTCTCTCTCCTAATTCATGACAGTTTAACATTTATTCTACAGGATGTAATAGCAAAGAAATCTCCCTTTGGGATTAATAAAGTCATTCTGATTCTAATTACACACAATGGTACAATTATTTTCAATCTTTTCTAAGGGTACCATCATTTTTGTCCAGGCCAGTTTCATTATTTTTATTATTGTTGTTGTTGTTGTTGTTGTTGTTGTTGGCCTTGCATGTGCCTTTCCCACACAAATATGTATGAAAAAATACTTTACTTTGACAATTGTTAAAAAAGCAAACATTGCCAACATACTTATTAAGAGCAATGATTACATTTTATTGTACCTGTGCATCAATGATCTTCTGCTTGGCATCGATAATTGCCTGCATCTCTGCATGATCTCTCTTCAGCTCTTCTTCAACTGCCACTAATCTGATACATGCAAAAAGACTAACTGTTGACAGTATGTTCATGCACATCTGCAGGACACGTTTATAATTGCAGTAAACAATTGGAACAATTGGGTCAAATCCAGACCATGACTAGAATGAGTTAACCTTTTTCTTTTGCAGTTAGAACAAATATACAAACCTGTAGATGATGTTCTTCATCTGGTTGTCCTTCTCTTCCTGTTGTCTACGCAGGCGGTCCTCACTCTGCTCTAGACGAGCCTTGTACTCCATCAGGAGCTTCTGCATCTGCTGCTCCTGCACTAGCAGTCGTTGTTCATATTTTTCCAGTTGGCAACTGGACACATGTAGACGCTCCTTCAGTTTAGAGATCTCTTGCTCATACTGCATAGAGAGAGACTATTAAGAGTTGCATCTACCACCAACAGCAAGACAAATTACAATAAAGGTGAAAACTACAAAAAAACACACAAACAGACTTTCATGTCAGAGCAGATTTGTGTGTTTCACCAAAATTCTGACACTAAAACAGATTGCTATGCACCTTCCCCACATTCTTGCTCTCCTCTCCCCTCTGGATATCCTCCTCCTCATTTTCTTCATACTGGCTGTTATTCAGCACCCATGCAGCTGTCCTCTCTACTGGAGACATGGTGACTGACCCAACAGGAGACTGCACCCGCTTTAGGTTCACACAAACAAGCAAAAGGTCACAAAGTACTGAATTGTCAATAAAAACGCTAAATGTAATCTATGCCTTCATAAACTAAACCTGTTTCTTGATAACTTTAAACATTCTTTTTTTCAGAAGGATGTCTATGGTACATAACATTGCATTTTTTTTTTACATGTTAGCAAATTAACAATTTAGTCCACCTACCTGCATTATTTTAATTTCTGCTACTACTATTTCACCTGTAATAGTATAAACAAACCCAACAAAATATCAAGAATGATATCCCCCACATAGTCTTTCCCCCACAGTTTGTAATTTATGAAATATATCGGGTGCAAAATCATTTTTGGAGTATTTAAACTGGAATAGCTAAATATATGATTTTTAACACTCAATGCAGTCATTGTCAATGAAATTATTACTGATAACCACCTTAGTGCACTACAGTATGTCTCTGAAAAAAATAGTGTCTCTGGACTAAAACTGATGAATATATAGCTCTGATAGAATGCCCTCCCACATATTTTAGCCATTACCATTATGAAGCCTTCTTCAAAAAAGCAGCACGTTCCTGCTTATTACAATCTAGTGAAACTCAAGCAGATACAAAGTTTTGGCTCAGGTGTGGTTCAGGAGCTCTATAGTGTCCCCAAACACTGATCATGGTTGGCATGAAGGCGGTTGAATATGTGCCAAATTCAGTGTGCTCATAGAGCTTAAAATTTTTTATCCCAGACTCCGTCCAAATGGATAACATCATAACATCAACAGCCATAAAGAATTTGAGCATATAACAGATGATTTACAATCTTGGACAGTGTTGTGCCAATCATCATCAAACAAATTAGGGAAAAAAATCTAGTTCTGTGGTATAATGACCATACCCACACTCTAAAACTCTAAATATGACTGTAGATGGTGGCAAACAAACTTGGACGCCTTGAATGGAAACATAGTCTCAAAGATTACAAACAAGCCTTGATCAAAGCCAAATTCTTGTATATCTCATCTCTAGTAGACAATAAAAATGACCATAATGTAATTTAGTCTAAATGATAGTGATGATTTTTAATGATAAAACTGAAGAAAACAACAACAAAATAAATGACTATCAATCCAAAGTCCCTAACTTAAGCTCTGTACATTGATGAATGCTGGCCAAGTGAGTTAGAAGGACTTGCTTAGATTCATCAGCTCCTCAAAGTAATCTTGATGCATATTTGATCCATTACCAGCACAGATTCTTAAGCAGGTTGTCACCAAAGGTCACTGGATCAGTACTTAATTACTCATCCTTTAGCTTAAGATAAAATCTCTTAAAAATCAATAATCAAAGCAATAATCAAAAACCCTCACTTGAACTAAATTATAGGTCAATATCATACCTTCCCTTCATAGCAAATATGTTACTTAAAGTACTGTCAGCAGCTATACACAACCTACACAACAACAGTATTAATTTTTTTTTAGTCTGGATTTAGACCCAATTATAGCACTGAAACAGCTTTATTAAGAATCACCCGCTGCTTTTGCTTGCTAGGGGCTGGTTTAGTTCTACTTGATCTCAATGCTGTATTTGACAACACAGATCAAACTAATTATCCTTGAGAGGCTAGAAAAGAGTTTTCCATGTAAATAGTGATTGCTCTTCTGCTATTCTGAGGACATTCAGTGTCCATTCAGCTTGACCAAATGAATTAAAAACTTTAAAATGGATGATTCACACTAAATTCCACTATAAAAATAAACAAAACAAAACAAAAAACCTAGGGATGCCTTCTTCCTTCTATGCAATACTGCCAAACTGTGGAACGTCATTTTAAAGATGCGGAGAAACTAGTGCATGCATTTACAACCATTTATTATATTTCAGAATGCAGCTGCTAGAGTGCCATTTAGCCCTGTTCCTTCACTGCTTGTTAAAATCTGCATTGTTTTTAAAATATCACTAATGACATAACACCTACACCAACATAAAGATTTTGTGGGAAGGTTTTGGTGGACAACTTTAAGTGGTTTCATTTTTCTAAGGTGAAATAACACACGTTATTACAACTTAATCTGCTGTTTATGTTCAGTGTGTCAGTGACATCATGTCACAATATGTCTGCTTGACAAGAGCAGTCTAGCCTACATTGATAAAAAAATTTATAGCTGTTTTTGGACAAATTGTCAAAAATCAACTTGCTGTCAGCTTTGATGGCAAGTCAAAAAAGTCTTTATGATAACTTTTAAGACTTTTAAGAACAAGGCCTTATAAATGTTCATGTACAATTGTTATCTGACGTTTATGTACACTCCTCAATGCCCTGAATGTCAAACTAGGGGTGGGCAAATTGAAAATATGAAATTGAATATGATCACTACTGCATCTCAGAAAACGAAGGTTGTTCCTAATTAAATTCAAAAAGGTAAACACAAAGTGAATTATTTAAAGCCAAATTATATTTCATTGATATATGAATATGAAGAATATTTCATTTGAGTAAATTTCTAATTAAATAGTATAAATACCATGTTTAATTCAGCACATGCAACCATAATCATAGGAAAGACTGCTGAATTGACAGTTCTTCTTACAATACTGCAACAAAACATATTAGTGAACAGTGAATTGGAATGGGAAAAATGTGGTGGAAAAATTTGCACAAGCAACCACAACCTTGATTGTCCCAAAAAATGTATTCAAATCTTGGTAGAGCTTCAAAAAGTGTGGACTGAGGCTGGTATCAGTGCATCACGAGCCATCATACACAAATGTCTTCAGTAAAGAACTACAACAGCCTAATATAAGCCCTCCAGCCAGAGACAATATAGGAACATCTGTCCCAGGCTAAGGAGCAACAGAACTGGACTGTTGCTCAGGGCTCTGGCATCCTCATATATGATGAAAGTAAATTTTGTATTTAATTTTGATATGGAGTCCTACAGTCTCAACTCAAAGAGTCTGGAAGAAGTAGTACTTAAAATATACCATATATAGTACTTCTCTGAGTGTTCTGTAGATACTGTGTGTCAAAAGATTCCAAAAGATTGTGTATTTTAAAATGTTTTACAACTATAATTTGTAGCATATTGCCCTCCCCATGTCAAAAAACCTTTTTGTGCATAGAGAGAAGCATGCTCTAGCCAATAACTGTAGGTATATACTATCACTAACAGAAGGTTAAGAGACATTAGTTAAGAATACAAATTAATTATGAATATAGGTGCATGTATATACTTCTGACCCTGTGTAGATTTCAGATACCACACAGAACAACAGTGTGTGCACAAAATACTTGTGTTTATAATTAAAGATATGTTGTTCATTCATTTTTCCACAGACAAGAGTTCAAAGAAACCATTGAGTCATGAAGATATTTTCCATGATGTGTATATATATACTTCAGACCACAACTGTAGGCTTTGGTTAGTTGTCATAAACAGCACCATGTTTTTTTTTTTCAAGTTAAAGTCAATAAGCAGCTTAAGCATTTGCCTTCTAATTTAGTTCTCATCTTGTAATGCTAATGTTCAATTTTGTGTACCAGATAACAAGAACATCACTTTGCTAGTACATTCTAGTCTGTCGAGAATGTAAGTATATTTCTGCATATGTTATTTTATTGTTACAATGTACTACTGTAATATATCAACTGAATATATCATTATTAATATGGAGAAAACATTTTATGATTAATTTATGATTAAAGAAACAAAAGATTTGAAAAGCAAACTGCTGAGAGAGAATGTACCTGTCTGCCTGAGCATACACTTGGCCCCAGTCTTTCGCACAAGCGTGTTGACTGCTGCCTAGAACAAGTGCCACTCTGCCGCTGGGACTCAGTGTCAACAATGCTGCTACTGTGCAGTGAATTGCTGTGAGGAAGAGACTTTGCCATCTGCCAATTTGCTCCATTTCCTGCTGTTGCCTGGCCTCGCTTCTGAGGCTCCACTTTGATGATGTGTGCTGTGCCAGCACTGCGCTGCCTGGCCTCGGCCATGGCTGGGGCATCTGAGGGCCAGAGATGGGGTCCACTGAGGCCCAGAGGTGCCCCGTCTTCACCGTGCAGGCCCCTGTGACATGGCTTCTGCTCATCCAGACTGCTAGCAGCAGAATTCATGCCATCGTGGCATGTGGCTTTAAGTCTAGCACTGTGTGAGCTACCTGTGATGCTGAGGTTTTCAGAGCTAGAAAGAGTCTGTTGAGGTCCAATCAAGTGTGCTTGCATTACGTGCAAATTGCTTAGGTGGTAGATGGGGTTGTGGAAGAACAGCGGCTGCAGCCTACACTGCTGGCCTACAGATGAGAATAGGGGCCGCCGCATTTGGGGCACACTCTGGGGTAAGTTGATCCCTGGTGCATCTGCTGCTTTTAGCTCATGAGGGAGATGCTGTTGCAGCAGGGGGTGGTAGGGATAAGCAGCTGGGGGTAGTACCTGATTGATGGACGTTTGGGAACTCACCCTGCTTATCTTTGGTGGGGTTTCCTGGAGAGGAAGTGATCTCACAGGCCAGTGGAGAAGGTGAGTGTGCTGGAGGTCCATGAGGGAGATGCTGCGGCCAAAAAGAAGGTGGCTCTCTTGCTCCTCAGAAAAACTTGTGCTGTGCAGGGAGGGTTGCTGACTCAGTAAAGGTGACTTCACTCGTGCCGAAGCCCCCAGGTGTTCTATGACTTGCGATCTAACACTCTGGATTTCACTGCAGAGCATAATAAACATAGAGAGTGAGAATGAAAAATAAATCTGTGCCAATGGATAAAAAATGTATAAGATATGAACAAAAAAAGCAACCATAGCCTATGAAGAGAATTAGATTGACAAAAAGTCTTATGATGACTATCTGACCTTTAGACCTTATTGTTTTATTTATTATATTTGTAGATTGCAAAATATGAACACAAATTGATTTTTAGCCATTTTAAGTATTTTTCAGTGCTGTAGTGCCCCCCAAACATTTTTAATAATGTAATACTAGTTTTCAACCACTGGTGTGCAGTCATGTATCAGCAGTGTGAATAGCACATTCTGGGGTGGGGGGGGGGGGGGGTCTGTTCAGTATGATGATACTGAATGTGTTACTGCTGACCCTTACTGCTTGTCGTCTCCCAGTCAGAAGGTCAAGCAGCCAGTTGCACAGTGAAGGGTTCAGCCCCAGCCTGTCTAATTTCAGAATGAGCTCTTGGAGGATGATAATCTTATCAGTACTACATTGGCTTCAGGTCAAATTCTGTATTGATTATAAAATTCTTTTACTTGCATATATAGCATATAAGGTCCTATGTGGGCTTGCCCATTACATCAGATCTCAGGGTTCAGCAGGGGAAAAAGCCTTTTCCTTCAAAGCCCCCCCCAACTCTAGAATCACCTTCCAGATAATGAGACACAGTCTCAATCTCCAAGTCTATTCTGAAAAACTCACTTGTTCAATGTAGCTTTTGGTAATTAATGTCTTAGCTTAGTTACATGCTGCAGATCCAGGGGTTCATGGACATGGGGATTTACGGTAAACTGGGATGTGGGAATGAATGTGATCATTCAAGTTGGATGCCAATGTTTGAAGATGCTCCCATGTTAACCTACCTTGTGGTTCTCTCCTTTTAGTTAGGCTGTTACAGTCAGATCTGCCGGCATCACTTGCCACTTCTGGTAATGTTTACATTCTCTGTTCTCCGTAAATCTAAACACCAAACTAATTACATCTCTCTACCTTTTCCAATGATGACCCACCGGCCCAGGCTGATGAAATGCTAACCTTGAGCTCCTCTGACCCATCTGCAAAGGACCCCATGCTCCCCTGCCACCATTCACATTGGCTGCCCACCTTTCAGCTACTGGACTGTCCTGCCCACCTGCCATCACTAACTGTAGAAATTTACACAGTTGCAGTTGCTACTGTCACTATTATGTCCACCATCGAACATTACTTCAGTACATTTGAGTATTACAAAGATGTGTGAGGTCCAGTGTCCCCTAACTATGTACTGTACTAATGAAGTAGTTTGAAAAGAGGAGGATGGGTCCCCCCTTGTGAGCCTGGATCCTCCCAAGGTTTCTTCCTCCAGCTTTGATGGAGTTTTTCCTGGGCTGTCACTCTTTGGCTTGATTTCTGTAAAGCTGCTCTGTGACATCAGTTATAAAAAGCGCTATACAAATAAATTTATTTGATTAGATTAGTGTTGAACGCGGAGCTGAATATATATATATATATATATATATATATAAAATATTTCTTATGTTTGAGACACAACCACTATCTCTGCTCTAAAGCAAACTGTTGGTATAGCTGCGTGCTGTGCTTACTAAGACCAAAAGCACATCTTGAAGCCACTGGCTGTAAAAAGGACCACTGAAAGCATTGCCAAAGAAAGAGGCATACACACTAATGGCTAAATCCAGACAGCTGACTGTACCATCTATCCTCCCTTCCAACATTAGCACCTGTCTACTGGGACATGTTTAGGTAGGCCGCAACCTCTGGAGACTCTGCAAACCTCAAAATTATAATCAAATTGTGGTTTAATGCATATTGCACATTTTCTGTTAGTACAATAAACCTCATTTCAATCCTGAAATATTACTGTGTCCATCAGTTATTAGATATATCAAACTGAAATAGCTGTTGCAAACCCCCAAATATTTATAAATAAAAACGATTAAGATTAATAGGGGTGTCCAAACTTTTTCATATGACTGTAAATATAAATTCCATTATTAAATATGAAAACAGTCTTTCACTTTACCCTCAAACAAAAATGATCAAATTTCAAATTCCAATTTATGGTGATTCACATAACAGGTGAATATGTGGTGATTCCACAAGCAGGTGCACAATTAATCTTAACCTTGGACTATTCAAAATGAAAGTGTTCACTGATTGGATAGTGACAAGAACAGCAGTAGCTTATTAACCACACTGTGTGCAGATTTGAGGCACTCAGAGGAATAACTAATATATTCTGTTTGAATGCATTGTTGATGTTCAGTAGCAATGTAATGAAATTTTCCTGCAAAAGACCCACTGGTCTTGACCAGTCTCCAAGTCCACTCACCCTGAGACCGAGACAAGACTGAGACCACTTGTTTATGGTCTTGAGTACTACAACACTACTGCTAACCATGCAGGAAAACAAAGTGGCAGAGGGAGCAAGATCAGATTTTCTACCCTTCATTTATGCTATTTAATAACATGTACATGATCATTGCTTACTCCCGCAGGAGAGAAACCGATGCACTGTTGATCCCCTATTGCAACCAAACTGTTTCAGTGTGTATCTCCGGGGCTTGGAGGCAACGTGCACTGTGAAACCCTTATTGGTACCAGATCCCTCTTGACCAGTGTAAAAGCACAGTTTATGGTTGGACTCATTTTGAATGTCTGAATTTCTGTCACTGTGATGTACTGATCTGTTTGTATGAATAAAGGTTGGGTATAAATATAGTGGAAATAAGTAGAAAATAGAGAATCTATTGTCTCAACAGTGATCTCTCCATCTCTACACTCTCTGTTGCTGTAACAATGGAGCTCAGACAACCAGGTGAAATTCTACTGCAAAATCAACCAATGTAGCTCGGGAGAGGAAAACGGAGACTCTGCAACAGAAACAATCAGAATTTTTATTTTGTTGAGTTTCTCACAGAATCAGAACTCATTACATGCATTACATCAAAATGTATATTTTAGTGCTGCCTAACAGGAAAAAAAACCTGGTAGCTGGTTGTGAGCTCATTTTAGAGCAGGGATTGATTGGCCACCAGGCAGGCCGTGAAAATTGTGTGCGTGAAAACTGTCTAGGTTGCTGAGACAGTGATGGGCCCATGGAGAATTGAATGAAATGGACCAAATGACCAAATAACCAAACCATCGCCCAAACGACCTGAACAGGGACCCAACTGAATGTTTATGGGCTAGTCTTTAAAAAATGGACTAAAGGACTAAATTAATTTGCCAGTCCGGCACGGTTTAATAGTGTATGACCTTTTACAAAACAATGCCTGCTTGCTAGAGAATATCAGAACAAATGTCTCAGGGGACTGGGGGGGACAGTGGACATGGCTAAAAACAGTGCTAATGAAGCCAGTTGCCAGCATGCTATTACGGGTTAGTGATTTTGGATGAGGGCTACATCTGGAGCACTAACACTGCATTAGTAATGTTGGAGGAGGGCGTTAGTCAGTATGGAAAGATGGAAGAGGCACTAGGAATCCTGAATGACAGCTGTAGACAGTGCTAAGGTACCAGAGTTTTAATGATGGCCATGATGGCTAATTTTGTTAACATGTTATGCTGTTTGAGTAGAATCTTTCTATTTTAATGACACACTTGCGATTATGTCACAATGACTAGTCCTTCAGAAGTCTGAATAGTTCTGAGAAAGGAGGCAGTGCTAAAGGGCTACTGGTGTTGCTCTTTAAATCTTTTCTATGAAATCAAAATGGCATTACTTGAAAAACCATTTGTAGCATTTTTTAAAGAGTGTGTAGCTTTCATAAGGACATGATTCTCAAGGTGGACATGAGATGTTATGGTGTAGACACACAGAACTCTCTGATGTAACATTTCCATTAGAATTTATGCTTTCAGATTTAAGTAGTCCTAACCAGACGTTAACATAGTATTCCATTAGATCACAATAAAATTACATTGCAATGTAAATGTTACTGAAAAAAGTATAAAGGAAATACTAAAGGACATTTGAATATTGATTTTTGCCGCTTATTTTCCACAAAGCAGAATAATGTAGAAAGTAACTGGTTGCTCTAACTTAGTCTCGGGCCTCAGTCTGGCCCCTCAAATGGTCTAGAACTGCCACTGTGACTCTTGCTAAACCCAGAACTACTTATGAGATATTCAGAAAGGTTCTCTATGTCTAATAAGTATTTTCTTAGGATTTGTTGACAAAAATGAAATTTGTCTAATTAAAAACTGAATTTGGTTGTATGTGCAAAAAACACTAATAACAACAGGTTTGATGATGCTTTGTACACTTAGTAATGTGATCGTTAATCAATATTAACATGAACACTTCAATACATAAACATTGAGTGTCATGTTGTGACATACAGCACTGTTCAGTAGACAGTGGCATATCTACCTGTCTGCCGGATCCTCAAATATCCTTTGCAGTTCTGAGGAGATGCTGCCATTGATGTGGGTGGAGAGTCTCGGGTGCTGCTGCATGGGTGAGGGACTGGACAGGGAATGTGTGATATCTCCAAGTATATGTGGTAGGGGCCCCAGTTTGACCACCGTTGCCTGCAGGAAGGAATTGTCACCCTGGAGTTGTCATGTTTATGTCAAATGATTGTGAGGGGGCAGATGTTGGAGAACGGGTTTTGATAAGTGAAATAAGAGGCACCGTAATACATTGATGGTGGAACAGAACAGAAAAAGAGAGAGAAAAAAACAGAAAGAGAACAATTGTGACACAGAGGAAAACATAAAGAAACTCAAATTAGCAATAAATGGACAACTTAACGTGCTTAAAAAATGATGTGCCATTCCAAATATAAATAATTTAAATGAGTGCATTCACAGCATGCATCAAAGCAAAACATAAACAAAGTTATGACTAGATACAGGAGCTTCATTAACTATTGACAAGAGAGAAGCATATTTCAAAATGGAAACATTAATGCTGTCAAAACATAACCAAGCTGAGAGGCTGAATGCAAAGTCTGGCAAGAAGGATACTGGGGTTAGAGAAAGAAAAACATGAAGGGGACTGCATATTTACATCAGCATTTAAACTACAGTTGTATGCCAAAGTTTGGGTATCCTTAGGTGACTAAATTTTGCATTTAATTATATATATATATATATATATATCCTGAACTATATTATTGGACATAGAATAAATAATACTATATATATTCACCCTCAAATATCAAACAACAGAAAGTAATTTTGTAATTACAAAATTCCTTTTGACGCAACATAATGGCAACACATTCATGCACCTTTCTTTTCATTGATATTTGGCATAGGAACTACACAACATTGTGCTTTTTCACTAAAACAATGCCATGTAGAAAATGCGAGAATAGAAGTATATAACCGGAGTTACTACTTGGAAACGTGGGGAAAATATTAATCATATAACAAGGCACCATTTTTTTCAGATAGCTAGTTGGCAGAGGTACTGTTGCATGTAAGGAGCCGCCTGCACTATGGGCACATACTAATCAGGGCCAATTGATGCTGGTTGCGTGGACACTTCAAAAGGCATCCGTGTGCTCCACTCAGCGTGGAGTCTTGGTATCATTACTAAACCCTGCTGCTAACATTCCCGATATCTTCCTCCATAAAGGAGTCTGTCTTCAATCTTTAGGAGCTGTTTTCATTTCTCATTTTCCTCCACAAAGGAGCTGTTTTCATTTCTTGTTGTCCCTCCTCAAGGAATGGCTTTGTTTACCTCCCCAAAAAGGGGCTGTATTTTGAGTTCCCCATTTCCCTATTCGCAAGGTACTTAACCTAGGCTGCCTACCCTCCACTTACTCATCAAGTGGTTGCCTAGTGACAGAGTGTCTGCTTCTGGCCTTCTTTTTCCCCTCTGCTCGTGGGGGTTCTAACCCCTCGTATCTCATTTTTATTTTTTGCTCATGGCTGTTTACTGGCCCTCTCTTTCAATTCTCTTCTTCCTCAGGGCACTAGTTTGACATCTACTAGCACTTTTGTTTTCCTTTCTTATGTATAGAACCCAAAGCTTAAACCTCCTCTCACTGAGGGCTGATAAATATCACAAGCACCAAGCACTCCCAGCCCCATCGAGTAGTGGAAAGAGCACTGCTTCACCAAACGGCCAACCCAAGTTAAAAACCTACGTAGAGCAGCTCTGCTTAGTCTGCTTTTGAGTTCACCCTAGCTATGACTGGGATGTTAAAAAAACACATGGCCTCAACCCAGGTATGTTTACATGCTAATCCCCACCTGGATTGCAGCACCATAACATTGCAGAATTTGCCTTAACTGAGGTTTCTAAGGTGTTTTACCTTGTCTAGCTGTGAAACCACCTCCCACAGCAAAGTGTGCAGCAGAGATAGCTCCTGGCCCAGGTCAATGTAGCCCTCAAAGCCTGGTGTGTTAGAGATGGTCTCAAGGTTGGAAATTTCCATCAGAAAGCGGGTCATGCTTGCCCACTCTTGCTCCAGGAAGTCATTCATAAAAGCCATGTACTCCTCCTTGTTGCCAAATCTGAGAACAAATATTTCAAGCAAAGCAAGGCATTGCATGTGGGGATAATCCTTTTTTAAAAAGTTTTAAAGAGTTAGAAAGTGGACTGAAAAAAAAGTCAAGAGACAACTAGGAAAATCAGGTTTGCTAGAACAATAGTTTTATTGGTGCTAAATATACTCATCTGATTAAGATGCTACAGATGCCTTAATAAATTTGTTTCAGAGGTTTTTAAGTTAATTGGAAACTCGAGAGTTTAAGCAGGAAACATAATGGCAAAATTGTTGACAAAATAAAACCCCAATGACAACCTAAACAAAAGGAATGATGGCATACTTGGTGAAGTTGGCGAGGTTCTGAATGACTTTGGCAATAAGTGTGAGTGTGCGAGAGGTGCGGTCATCAGGAAATTCCTGCATGAGGCTGAAGAGGGAGGGAGACATGATAGCTGGACACAGGAAGCGCAGAAAGAGTGAGGCACTGATCAGCTGCTGGCTGATGTCCTGTTTCCCCAGAAACTGGCACTGCTGCTTCCAAGCAGCAAACAATTCCTTCAACTCATGTGGAAAAACACTGCAAGAGAGAAGGAAAGAATAAGCAGGAGAGTCTCACACTTCCACTTCCACAAAATATACAAATATTAATGAGCTAAGTCAATGAGTGGGAAAGACAAGAGCATTCATGTACAGTTAAACCCATAAATATTTGAACAATGACACAATTTTCATGATAACCTTCAAAGTAATTGGACAAATTAATATTATTTAAACAAACATTTTAATATAAAAAAATGTTAATTTGTAATACTTTGTTGAAATTCTTTGCAGGCAATGACAGCCTTTAGCCTAAAACCCATAGACAAATGCTGGGTTTCCTCCTTTGTGCTTTGACAGGCCTTTACTGCAGCTGTCTTCAGTTGTTGCTTATTTGTGGGTCTTTGGGTCTTACCTTTTGCCTTATGCATGTGAAATGCAGGCCTAATCGGGTTGAGGTCTGGTGATTGACTAGGTCATTGCAACATATTCCACTTCTCTGTTACTTCTGGGTTACTTTTGCAGTATGTTTTGGGTCATTGTTCATCTGTACTGTGCAGTGTTGTCCAATTAATCTTGCTGCATTTGGTTGAATTTGCTAACCTTTAATGACAAAATGCGTCCAAAAGTTAACAAGCTGTCATGTTCAACACAGTCTCGCCTATGGTACATCCTAGGCCAAATTCTTTAAACCCTCTTTATGGACATGCACAGATGATGGGGTCACACTTCAAACTAAAGTGGAGCTTCTATCTAAGGAGATCAACAGATTAGATACCAAATGTGAAGATTCTGAAGCCAGATAGTGCTGCCAAAATAGCCATTTTGTGGGAATCCCAGAAGAAGAGTCCTTCTCACTGACATCTGCACTGCTTAAAGAACCTTTTTCCCTTAACAAATGTCCTTTGGTGGACAGAGCTCATCATTCTCTAGTGCCCAAATGGAAGCCTGGTGAGCCACCTCATCCCATCATTGCAAAGCTACAAGAAAAACTCTGGGATTAATTTTAAACTGAACATTTGTATGTAAAGGATGTTTGTTTTCCCTTTTTTGTTTATGCATAGCTAATACTGTGTCTTTATAAGTGTATAGTGCACTTGGTTGATTTGCTGTGATTTTTTTTTCATTTTGTAAATGCACTGTGTTCTGAATTATTATGCAAATGATTTTTTTCTCTGATTTTCCTAAATGGTCAAAACATTTTATAGGTTGTAAAAAAATGAAAATGGTCATTGTTAAATTTTTAACATTGAGGTCACATTTACTGAAATCAAAAGCTATTTTATTCAAAAACATCTTAACAGGCCAAGTTTGTTTTATGTCCATAGCAACCAATGGGACAAAGGTATTCTTTGCAGCATGAGATTGTGTACTGTTATGCAAGAACATGATTTTGCTACGGAAGGCATGGTTCTTTTTGTGCCATGGGAGAAAGAAGTCTGTCAAATTTACTTTTTCTTGCCATCGCACTCTCGTTGAGACATGGTGGCCATCCACCAACCATCCACTATGCCATCCATCTGGACTGTTAAGGATTGCATGGCACTCATCAGTAAACAAAACTGTTTGAAAATTAGTCTTCATGTATGTTGGGCCCACTGCAACCATTTCTGTTTGTGAGTATTGGTTATGAGTGGCTGAATAGTTGCACAACTGCAAGCCTCTGAAGGATCCTACATATTGAGGTTCGTGGGACTCTAGAGGTACAAGTAGCTTCAAATATCTGTTTATTGCTTTGTAATGGCATTTTTGCAGCTGCACTCTTAATCATATGAATTTATCTGTAAGAAACCTTCCTCATTATACATTTATATGAACTTTGTCTGAATCAGCCACAAATCTCTTCACAGTACAATGATCATGCTTTTTGTGAAATATCAAATGTTTACATACCTTGTCCAAGGTATTGCACTATTTGATGGTTTACAGCAGAGAGATCATTTCACTTTCCCTTATTACTTGAAACTTGTGGCCTGTGCTAACAATGTAGAGCATCCATTTTAAGTAGTTCTTTAATTGGGCTAACCTGGCAAACTAATTATCAGTGGGACATGATATTTGTTCAGGTTGATTTCAGTGATCCAACAAGTCCTGAGACACAATACCATCCATGAGTTTAATTGAAAAACAACAACAAAAAAAAAGAATCTTTATGACTCTTAAATCCAATTAATATAATAATTTGAATAGTGGTGTAGTAGTTATCCTTACATAG
This sequence comes from Acestrorhynchus altus, assembly GCA_034509495.1. Lineage (NCBI taxonomy): Eukaryota > Metazoa > Chordata > Actinopteri > Characiformes > Acestrorhynchidae > Acestrorhynchus > Acestrorhynchus altus. The sequence goes on along the minus strand of JAVGWO010000034.1, from coordinate 60,601 downwards.
GCTGTGAGCATTGTTCCTTTCACATGTGTTCTTATGCTAATACATTGTTTTTCTTGGTCTGCGGGGTCTACTGTGGAGTCTCTGCTCACTTACCTTTTTTACCTTTGTGGCATTAAGCTGACGCTCTTTTCCAGAGCAACTTAAAAGGTTACTCATATCACAGAAGTAGGCCAGAGAGTAGTGTTAGGATTTGTCTATGGGTTTTTTGTTTGTTTGTTGTTTGTTTTGGTTGTTATTATTTTTACTTTGTTATGTTCTCATGTAGATGTTCTCACTAATGATATTTGTTCAGATTATTTCAGTTTGACACAGGGAACCAGGCAGGGCTGTCCTGTGTCGCCATTAGTGTTTGCTCTTGCAAACTCTATGGTCTATCTTATTACTTTTTAGGAGGTTGGATTTCATATCTGTTGAATTTACAGAAACGTGAGTGCTACATTTTTGCACTATTCTATAGCACTATATTTGCTATTCTATAGAACTAAATATTTTGACTAAAAAATTTTTCTATAGCATTAACAATTGAACAGACTGTTATTCCTTTTAAATTTGCTCCCAACAGTTTTAAATACTTAGGGATTCAAATATCACATAATTCATTGTCTCTGCATCACAATAATTTCTCTTTTAAACTACGATTGTTATTTTTTGTTTCAAACTACTCTGTTGTATCGCCCCAAAAGGTTTTTTAAATCTCTAGATAAACTAATCATTTTCCTTCATTCTGGACAGGAAAGTTCCAAAAGTTGCAAAACCACTCCTACAGAAATTAAAATTTGATGGTGGTCTTGCACTTCCAAATTTTTATATTACTCTTGCTTTGATCAATTAAAAAAAATTGTATTGGATTCAGCCTCCAGGGACAATTTGGTGTAGGCAGGAGATGACCTCCCGCTCTCATTACTTGTCTACCACTTAAACAGATAATTCATTGGTGCTCTCCAATCTCCACATTATGTTTCAGTTTAGAGGTCATTTTAAGTTTGGCATCCTCTTTGATGATGCCTATTTTAAACACAGTCATAAATTCTGGCATTAACGTCTTTGTTGGTAAGACAGGCATTCTGTTTTTGTGAAAGCCACAGGAAGCCATGAATGCTAATGCTATCACACTGCCTCCACTCTGTTTTACAGAAGATGTGGCATGCTTTGGATCAGGAGCCATTCCAATCCTTCTCCATACTTCATCTTCACATCATTTCAGTACAGGTTCCATCTGTCCAAAAAATGCTGTTCCAGAACTGGCCTGGTGTCTTTAGATGTTTTCATGGCAAAGTCTAATCTGGCATTTCTATTTTTGAGGCTGATTAATGATTTGTTTCTTCTGGTGAACCTGTATTAACTCTCATGAAGTCTTCCCTTTATGCAGCCCATGAAATAACTTTTGAGATAATTGTCCAATTACTTTCGAGCCACTGAAATGAAGAGGCTTTGTAGAAAAAGCGTTGAAATTCTTAAATGTTTCATAAGATATTTTGTTCAGTGCCTTGAATTAAAGTCTACATTTCAATTGCATCTCAGTTGCTTCATTTCAAATCCTATGTGGTGACATGCAGAGATCAAATGATAAAGAATGTGTGTCCAAATATTTATGGGCATGAACTTTATGTACAAATGTCAAAGTGTAGTCATCACAAAATTACTATACCAGTAGGAGTTGATTATCTTGCAGAATGCCAGCTCACAGCACATTTTCAGGTTGCTCTGCTGTTCAGGTATCTCACTGCTGGAGCACTTTGATGGATCTACCTCACAGTTCTCATCAGACTCATACAGAGCTTTGATAAACTCCCCTTAAAAACAAAGAATTGTATATTGAAGTACAAGTTCAATAAGATGAGAATATTTAGAAAAAGGACCCACACTTGGCAATGTAATAAAGCCCAGTAGCCTTACCTGCTGCTCAGACAACAAAAAGCAAAAAAAAAAAAAAAAAAAAAAAAAAAAAAAAAAAAAAAAACCAATACATTAAATTCTGCTGACATATTTCAAGAAATCCAGGGATTCGTGAATAAATAATTAATTAAAACCTATTTTGATTTTAAAAACACACTTTGAACATAAACAAACTGAACACAATTAAAAGCACATTAGTAGGCCATCTTAAATACGGTGTGGTAGAGTCCAACTAACAAATAGTTGAGAAGAGCAGCCTTAGCACCCACAAATGATAAGATAGCACTAACAAGACAGATGTAGATGACATCTGGAATCTTACTTGCATATAACTCATTGAAGAAGAAAGGAGGGGCAATATTATGCAGCACTTTAAATTTTAACAGCAGGGTTTTGCATTTAATTGTGTATTTTACGTGTATCCACTAAAACAGTTTTCCTATGATCTAGTGCAGTTTGAATACATAAGCAGCACAGATAAACTGCAGCTTGTGAAAGATTTTATTTAGAATGTCAAGAAGAATAGTGTTTATTGAGAATTACTTTCAGAGGGCATGGTGCAATGATAATTAAAGAACAGTCTGAAAAATAAGTTCAGAGGTTAGCAAATTAGCTATTGACCTGAGAGGACTAAACCAAAAAATCAAACAAACATTTCCACACGTTTAGGCAATATTTAATATTCAATATTTATATTTTTCTAAGACAATAAATGAAAAAAAAAAATGAATTAAAGTAATCTGAATGCATTTACACAATATGGGTTACATAGAATTTTCCACAAAATTTGTCAGGTGTTACATAAAATATGATAAAAGCTAAATGATAAAACAAATGAGATTCTCATTGTTTCCAAGTCAATACTCTCCAAAGTATTTTTTTATTTTTATTTTACTTGTTTATGTTTCTCAGATCAAGGGCCTAAGTGACATCTTGGATATTTTGCAAACTCTTGAATCATTTCTTAGACTGCTTTAAAATCATCACTGCAAATCTGCTAAGCTGCCCCATGCCCTCTCCAAACACAGTAATGTTACAGCTTGCAACTGTTATATGTGATTTAGGTAAATATTTTATTAGATTTTTGTATGTTTTAGTTTTTGCAATTACTATTTTTTGTTACTACTTAGCTAACATTTTATATTTCCACATATTTATTTTATCTATGCTTTTGCTTTTTGACATTTTATTACAAAAGTATGTCAGTGTTAGCATACATGGGGCACAATGAGAAACTAAGAGACTACTTCTGACACTTTTCCAGAACGACTTACAAGGTTACTCATATTACAGAGGTGGGCCAGAGTAGTGTTCGGAGTCTTGCCCAAGGACTCTTACTGGAGTAGCACAGTATAGTTCCACAGACTGAGAATCAAACCCCTTTTGGCCACATGGTGTGTTGGCTCACTGGAAGTCTGTATCACCACACCAACTACACTGAACTATTTTCTTTTCACAAACAGTATTGCAATCTGACACATCCTTCTGGATGTGTGTGCATGTGTGAGTGAGAGAGAGAGAAAGAGAGAGAGATTATTTGGGGTGAAAATGCCCAGATGTGGTTTTACATGCCCATTATTTTTTTTTATTTTGCCTCAAATTATCCTTCTACAGTGAGCTTGAAGAGGGGTTGGGGCACTGCCTGCTCATACTGGATGATTTATGCCACCACGACAGCAAATATGTGCCATATAGCATAGCAGAGTATTTTAGTATTATTATTCATGAATACTGTATTATTTTTAAAAATTATTTTTGTAATTATTTCAAAGTCTTACCAGATAACGTTGCTGTCCTCTTGCTGTGGTGTACAGTTAGCTAGCTGAAGAGTTTGTAGTGAGTTGATTGGGTTAGCTTTTAGTCTAGCACCTGCTCAGTTCCCTGGTTTTCAGTTCGTCGCAAGCCACTTTTTAGCTTCCTTCTGTAGACACTGGTACAGGCAAAGCCACAGACTTTGGAGAAAAGAGATGGTAAAAGCCAGTTGGTTAGAATTTTAGCCTATTACGGATTGCTTCTGTGGCTTTTGCTTCATCAGTATCACATTTGAGCTCCCCTGCCGGCTTTTCTGATATCTAGCTGGTATGGACACCACCATATTTCTCAAAATGGCCATTGCAGTTGCTCTGACAGGTTTGCCAAGTGCTAGTGGGTTGAGTGCATGTACATTTTGTGGGTACAAAGAAAAGTGAGTCAAAATTGTTACATACGTTGTGAGGTTTTGGAATTGGCATGCTTTTACTGTTTTGGTTATGTCAGTTGGTTATGAGTTTCTTTTCAGTGAAGAGACAACAGTATTTGTGGTTCAAGGTATGTCACTCACACGTCTTGAACATTTATTATTGGACTATACAATGATATGTACAGTTTTCCATGTTAGAGCACCTCCAAGGCATCACGCATCTTACCTAGTGTATCATGCAAGTACTTCTGGCCCACAATTTTGAGGTATTCCTCTATGGCTTTGGTTGCAAGTGTGTTTTCTCTGAAGATCAGAACATCATGAGCTGCACAGCGATCCATCTCAGACTTCACCAGATCTGTAAGGAATTCCTGAGACAAAAGAGGCAACTTGTTTGAAATTCATTAGTTTACATAGGTCTTAATTTCATTATAGAAAATGGTTATGTGGATGTATAGGACTATATATATCTTAACTATATTGAGATGAAGACAATATAACTAAACACACTAAACTGAAAATATGTAAATTGTAGGAATAGAAATCTGAGGAAAACATTAGAAAGCCCTATGTCCTAATATATTTCCTCCTTTGGGTGAAATAATGTCAGTTAGATGTTTCCTATAACTACTATCTACCAGTCTCTGACATTGATGGGAAGAAAGAGAATAAAACACTTCCATGTTGAATTATTTCAGCATCCGTCTTTGTACACACAGTGTAATATTGTCTATAATATTTCCATTGATTCAGTTCCTTTCCCCTCAGAATTCTATACACAATACCCCATAATGACAAAGTGAGAAAGTCTATTTAAAATCTTTGCAAATGTAAAAAAAAATAAAACAAAATTATATAACGTACATAAGTGTTCATAGTCTTTGTTCAATACTTTGTTGAAGGACCTTTGGCAGCGATTATAGCCTCAAGTCTTTTTAAGTATGATGCTACAAGCTTGACACAACTGTTTATGGGAACCTTCAGACATGATGCTTGGCATTCAGTCCAAAAAGTTAAATCTTTTGTTTCTCATGATCAGGATGTCATGTGCCGGCTTCCATCTGGCCACTCTACCATATATGCCTGATTGGTGGAATTCTGCAGAAATGGTTGTGCTTCTGGAAGGCTTTCCTCTCTCTACAGGGAAATGTTGGAGCTCTGTCAGAATGACATTTGGGTTCTTTGTCACCTCCTACCATGATCCCTCTGGCTGGGCGGCCAGCTCTAGGAAGAGTCCTGGTGATTCCAAACTTCTTCCATTTACAGATGATGCAGGCCACTGTGCTCATTAGGACCTTCAATGCAACAAAAAATTTTCTGCATCGTTCCCCAGATCTGTGTCTCGATACAATCCTTCCTCAGAGGTCTAAAGACAATTTTTAAGACTTCCTGGCTAGGTTTGTGCCCTGAAGGTCAACTATGGGACCTTATAATAGGTGTGTGTCTTTCCAAATTATGTCTAATCAACTGAATTCACAACAGGTGTCCAATCAAGCTGAAGAATTATCTGAAGCATGATCAGTGGAAATAAGATGCAACTGAGCTCAACTGGGAGTGCCATGGCAAAGGCTGTGAATACATATGTTTGTCGTATTTTTGTCTTTTTATTTTTAATACATTTGCAAAGATTTCAAACAAACTTTTATCATTTTGTCATTGTGGGGTATTGTGTGTAGAATTTGGACAGACAAAATTAACTCAATCCATTTTGGAAAACAAAATGTGCAAAAAGTAAAGCGCTATGAATACTTTCTGGCTGCACTGTAGTTAAATTTTTTTTTTTGGACATGGGTGTCCTACATTTTTCACATGCCTGTGTGTGTGTGTGTGTGTGGGTGTGTGTGTGTGTGTGTTTGTGTGTGTGTGTGTGTGTATAAATCCTATTTCTTTTAGACTCTAGGTTCTGCCCACTTGTTTCTCATTTGTTTCATTGTGCATTCTCTGTTTTCAAGACATATTTCTTTAGATTTTCTAACTTCAAATCAAATCAAATCAAATCAAGATTAATATGGATAGCACTCTCTACAATTTAGGTTGTCACAGAGCAGCTTTACAGAAATCAAAAAATAAAAAAGGTAAACAACATAGGAACAAAGGATAAGAAATAGACCCCTAGTGAGCAAGCCAAAGGGTGACAGTGGCAAGGAAAAACTCACTCACAGAGGAACCATGTTCACAAGAGGGGATCCCTCCTCCTCTGGTCAAACTACTTATACATAGCCTTGACTCTTTGATGTTTTTTTGGTCTATTCGTATGCTTCCCTTTCACAACTTTCCCATTGTTTGTATTTGGTTCAGATTTTAGGTACAGCTGACCGGGAACCAACATCTTTTGCAACATTCCATGTAAATTTATTTTTGTTTCAACTGACATCTCTTGTGTTGGAGCCATGATTCATGTCAATCAGCTTTGTGCATCTCCAAGGTGTGATCACTCTTTTTTAAATAAAGACTAATTAGCAGATTTAATCTGATGCAGGTGTTTGTTTTAGAACAGCAAATTATAGAGCTATCCCTCAGAATTCTTTTCCTCTTCATGATTTAAAAACACAATTATATTTATTTCTTTTTTTGTTGTTTCTTAATGCCAGAAGGGTGGGGTTTTGAAAAGGATTTCAGAAAATGTCAACTGAATTCTTGTTATTTTTTCTATATAATTTCATTTTGAATACTAATTTTACTCATAAGAAACAGTTTCAGCAATTCACTGAAAGCCAAATATTGCCATGACAATTATGTCCATGATGAGTGTACATAAATGTCTGACCACAGCTGTAAAATGAATCAAAATGTATTTCTCTAGTCAAGAGACACTTTAATCATATCAGTGAACAACTGTAACTGGAACAGATTTTAACAACCACAGTAAACCTTCATTCTGGACAATATTTGGGTCATGATGAGTGAAATGTGAGTACCTTTGCCCTGCCTGTGCTCTGCAAAATATGTACGAGTGTACTGGCCATTTCCTCCTTATTCCTCATGCTAATGACAGGCTCCAGGACTGAACACAGCATGGTGTAGTTGTTGGTCACAAACTCTGCAAACTCTTTATACTGCTCCATTGGCAGGATGGACACTGTTTGGAAACGACACTTTAAGCGGATACAGGGGCTGCCAGCCTTCACCTTGCTGATGGTGGGTCTACTGACTGTGTACCACTTTTCCACAAACTGTCGACCATTCACACTCTGTATAGGGATGTTCACCAGGCCCACGTAATTGTTCCTGTCCTTTTTCTTCTTCTTGTCAGCATCACGGTAGATGTGAACAGTGATGCTTTTGACAGTGGGGAGGCTGCCAAACTGAAACTGTTCCCCCCAAAACAGGCAGTCAGAGCACTGCTTGCTGGTGGTGCGGGCATAGAGGACATCATCCAGGCACAGCTCACAGAAGTACTTCTTCTTGGGTAGAAGGTCTTTGGCCTCAATGACCCACAGGTGAAGGAGGTTCTCTGACCGCCTGCAGTTGTCCTGAAGATGAGACAGTGTGATTGTTAATTTTATTTAAGCTCTTAAAGGAAGTTGATACCATAACTTATATTTTCTTCTTGAAATCTAAACATTAAAAAATAAGAAAATAAACAGCTTAATATTGTCTATATTGCATACACATATTAGAAATAAATGGAATTTCATATTTGTTTTGGAAAGAAACACAATGGATGAGCAGGCAGGACATGTGCTGCACTCACCTTATTTGGCTGCACAGTTCTCCTAAGGTTCTCCATCCATTTGTCTCTCTCAGAGGCTGAAGTGCAGCTGAAGCATTTACTTCCTCCAGAGTATATTACCTGAGGGGAGTAGACAAAAACATGAAAAAAATGAAGCAACCAAGACTAGGAAGGTTTACAGTAATTAATGGTAATAACAAGTAAATCTACATTTAAGGCCAATTTATATTCAACCACAAAAATGGAAATAAACATTTCCCCGTAATCCATGTTGTTAATCATCCAATGTTTCATGTCACATCATCTGAAGTTTGACTATTTTATAGTACCTGAACTGAGTTTGTAAATGTAAAATTTTATACATCTTTACATGCAAAAGTAGAATATGGTGCTCCACAAGGTTCTTTTTACAATCTCTACTATGTGCATTACATATGCCAACACTGGATACTGTCAACCACAAACATGGCATCAGTTTGTACTGTTTGGAAATGATACACCATTTATATTGATCAAAGCAGTTGATAAACTTCAACTTAACATAACTGTGTAAACAATACAAAAGGCTGGATGTCAAATAACCTAATAAAAAAAGGTCCTTCTACTTGGCCCAAAAGTTGCTAGAAACAGTTATAATTATTAATCTTGATGGCTTCTCTGCTGCATGGACACACAGACATAGTTTAAAATCTTTAAGACTAAATTCACTTATTCAGGATAGGATAGAACTTTATTGATCCTCCCAAGGGATCGATAATTTAGACAATCTCGTGGTAATTTTTCCCCTTGTATTTCATTATGTGTTATATGTTTTGCTATGAACAGAATCCTTCCTTGAATCCTGAATTTGAAGATGTCTGGAACTGTTGCTTTTAACAGATAAAATTGTCACAAATTAATTTGAGATGCAGGAGCTGACCCTTACACAGCCCCTTTCAAATCACACCACCTCTCAATAGAATTAAAATCTTTGCTTTGATCTGGTCATTCCAGAACTCTCAATTTCTTTCTTTTGAGCCATTTCTTGGTAGATTTACTGGAATGATTTGGGTCACTGCATTCAACTTCAGGTTTTGGACTGATGGTCTCACATTTTCCTCTGATCAAAATCAAACATATTAGGGCACAAGCACCAGAGGTGCAAAGTCATTTTGTTTTTGGTCTGTTTATTATTAGGGCCCAAGCTCTGTTTGATTTCTTTGGAATGTTTAATATTAGACTACATAACTTAAAAAAATGTTGTTCCCAGTTTTTGTGTGTTTTCCTAATTCTTTGTGCCTTAAATGAATAGAAACATTTTTAAAACCTACTATTCCCAGTAAACATTGCTTTTGTGGTCAGCACAATGATTTTGAAATTTATCTATTTTTAAGAATATTTTCGATATATTCAGTGTTGAATATAGATGAAAAAGAAGCTTCTGGAATTGTGAGAACTCTGCCCGAAAGCTGAAGATGGGTTGTCACTGGGTCTTCCAGCAAGACCATAAACATGTGGCCAAATCCACTCAAAAATGGTTCACAAGGCACAAAATCAAGCTCCTCTCCTGGCCATCTCAGTCCCCTGGATTCAACCCAATAGAAAACCTGTGTGGTGAGCTGAAGAGGAGCATGCACAGGAGAAGACCCAGGACTCTAGAACGATTTAGAGAGGTTGTGCAAAGAGGAATGGTCAAAGATCGCTCTTTCAGTATTCTCCCATTTTGTGAAGAGTTATAGAAGATTAAATGCTGTCTTGTTGGCAAAAGGAGGTTGTACAAAGTACTAGCACTAGGGGTGCCAATAATGATCATGTGGTGCCAATAATGATCATGTGGCACACATGATTTCATTCAAAAGATTTAGTTTTTAATTTTTTTCCCACCAAATAAAGGTACTTGAATTAAAGCTTAGATTTTTTGTCTTTTTTGCATTGTTGTCCTATATTATTATTATTAATATGCATGGCTCAAATTATGCATGGCTACTAATGTCTCTGTCCTGATTACAAAAATATAGTTACTTTGAGTGAAAGGTATAGTGTCAGCATTGGAAGTCATGTGGAGTCAGCAATTTTATTCACTCACCTGATTTCTGACAATCAAAAACTCAAATTTTGGCACAGGCTTCAAAATAGGTGAAAATCTGCCCTTGGGTTTGGTTCGGTTCAGGAGCTCCATAGGAATTTGTACATTTTTTTCAGAGTACAATTTGTACAGAGTTTTTGTCACATTTCCTCAAATTTTAATTCAAATACACTTCAGATGAACTTGATGTTAATTGATTTGAATGAAGAGTTCATTGGTCAAATGATGTTGTGATGGCTGGCAAAAGATGTACTTCATATGCAACACTACTCGAAATGGAGATTTGTCGCAACCTAAATTTGTTAAAATCATTTCATGTTTTCACTACTGGTGTGGGTGACCCTGCCAAACAGGAAGTCAGTAAATTTGAAAATTATTACATATTTTCTTCATGATCTCATTCAAAATTGAACCAGAGGTTCTGTCAGACGTCGTTAAATTTGGGTTATGATACAACTCAGACACCCCCCTGATAACCCAACATTAAATTGTGGAGGAATAGATGATTAGTTAAACAATGTAATGGCAGGAAATTGATTTACTAGAATGCAACACTAAACCAAATGTTAACATAGTGAAAACAGAGTTGCTTAGAAATTCATAACATTAGGTGTAAATATAGAGATCATACTGATGCATGTTTTCAGTATTGATACAGTTGATTCTGCCCAACAGAAAGTCAGAGCTTTTGCCTGTTTTTTTTTTTTTTATAAACTCTTTTGAATTCCTCCAAGACAATTAATTGTACACTCTTGAAATTTGGTGTAAAAAACCTTTAGACACAAATGATGCTAAACAGGGAATAAATGGCAGGCAACTGATTGGCTTAGGATGCCAAAGCCGCTCCACATGCAGTCCTGGATGATCATGGACTTGAGCAGGGACTGGGAGCATTCCGTGTTGCAGATGAAGCTGTGGTTTACCACATCATCCCCGAGGAACTCCGTCACCATCTCAGGATCCGCTTGAAATTATACACGGTTAATAATGGCTTAGTCCTGATTACAAAAATATAGCTATTTTGAAGCAGATATATAGTGCCACCTATTATGTGTCAGGGTTATTGCAGATTTTGGTAGGCTTCATGTGTGTATATGAGTTTGACTGAAGGTCAATTGAATTTGAGTAGAGTGGACTCAACAATTTACCCGACCGAAACTTTCACCAGTTTTCTGGTTTGTCCCAACTATGGCATGCACCATGCAAGGGTCCTTCTTCCCCTCCATCTCACCCATTTGATCTCTTTTTGATGGTTAATGCATGGAAGAACAACTTGTACATCCCAAGATTATATTTAAGGATTGTTGGACAATTCTTTATGCATCTTATGGTCTGCTCTTGGGCTGAACTTGGTAGGAAGGTCTGACCTGGCCATGTTGGCAGTTGGTTTAGATATTCTCCACTTGTAATTTATTTTCAGACAGTAAAATGCCTGATTTCTAAACTCACATGCATCTACAATCTTCATTCTGAGGGCCTCAGTGACCTTTTTGGATTTTGTCATGGTGATACTACTCACTTCATCAATCAACAGCAAACCAAACCAAACTTCTTTGAAAATGATGAAATCGTTTGCACCCGGTGTGGTGTCTCTTTTTGTCAGATTTACTACTTACTATTTTAAGTAGTTAAAAATGTAGGGTTGTCCTAACTTTTTTTTCCTCACATGAAAACAGTTTTTCTAATAATTATATTTACTATTAAAAATATTTATTTTATATGTTTTTATGGGGTGTGCTATTATTTCACATGATTATGAAAATGGGCAGTGAAGGCAAAATCTTTTTGAGAAGTCAACTTCAGAACTTAATGTAAAGGCAAGCACTCAATACAGCCATAAATCACCAACAGACTGTATTATAACAATATTCAGTAATACAAATGCAGCAGTACCACACAACTTCAAACTGAGATCTGAAATTAGTGCCTCACATTTGTCTCCCTTTTTTGCTGATATAAAAAATTACAGGAAAATTTATATTTTTTTTTTATGATTGCTGCTTCTATACATGTCTCTGGAGTTCTATTCATCTTTTATATAAGCATAAGAGTTCATTGAAATTTAAATCAATGCATAACAAATCTCAAGCAAATGCATAAAAATCTCAAGCTAAATGTAAAATTCTGATAACTAATTAATAACCAAGTTATTTGGTAATGGATCGATTCATGATCCATATACTCAATTACTAATTTCAATAATAGATTATTTGACTTGATAATAGCCATTAGTTGCAGTCCTACATCATAATTAATCTACTTCAAATTATTTAACAACTTGAAGCATGTGAGCATATACAAGCACACAGTTTAAACAATTGCATCTGATTGGGTAAACATTCATAGAGTAATACAATTGAAGTATGGAGAACATTGTGTAAACCAAATTTATTTTCCAAACCTTGAGATTACTGGTCATGGCTATATAAATGGAAGAACAACAAGAATTGATAATGCTGCACCTCAAAGCAGAATTCCTGGTTTAGCAAACTGCTGTGCAGAGGTTTGATGTACACATCCTCCTTAATGCTGAGGTCTAGAGCCTCCACAGCACCGTCTGGACTCAGCAAAGACTCATGGGAACAGGACTGTTTCACTTTTGCCAGGCCTTGTGACCTAATACACAAAAACACAAATGAAAAAAGCAATTAAAAACCTGTTTAATTCCAATTACAATAATTTCATCTCTTTCAAACAAAAGAGAAATTTAATCACTTGGTGTAACTGCACTCAGAGGTCTTCCTTAAACCATTTCATCCTAATTGAGTATTCAACTGAACTGGGGAAAAAAAAAACAAAAAAAAAAAACAAGGGAGTGCAGTTTTTGTAAAACCTGATATTTGTAACCTGGTAATCTGTTAACCTGGGTGATTGCACCTTAATTTCATATGTTTCTATGATATCCTGTCAGTTGCTAAGATGTTGCTAGTCTATGTGTATCAGTAGCCAAGGTGTTGCTATGGTATAACTTTTGGTTACATTGTTGCCACTAAGGTTTTCCTATGCTATGACAGTTGGTTGCTAGGTGCTTAGTAAGGTGTTGCTATGGCACTAGTGTTGGTAGTGAAGGTGTTGCTAAGGTGTTACTATGGTATATCCTATTGGTTGCAAAGTTGTCGCTAGGTTGCTAATAGGGTTGAGTATTGCCACTGATTTCCAGAATTTACTCAATTCTGAAATGTAGACTTCAGTGGGTTAAAGATCATTCTTGGCTTTATATGAGTCAATATTGGATCATTCAAATGAATATGGATTTGAAACAAAACATTTTTTAACCCACCACTAGTAGCTAAGGTGGTGCTATAGTACAGGGATTCTTTGCAAAGGTGTTGACAACACTTTTGGTTAAACTGTTGGGTGCTAAAAGTTTAGCCCAAAAGCAAAACTATCCAAATATGCACCATCCTTCTATGGAACATAGAAGGTCCACATACAATTGTGCTCAAAAGTTTACATACCGTGGCAGAATTTTTGCTTTCTTTGCCTTTTTTCAAAGTATATGAATGATAACACAAAAACTTTTTTTCCCCACTCATGGTTATTGGTTGGCTGAAGCTATTTATTGTCAAACGACTGTGTTTTCTCTTTTTAAATCATAATGACAACCAAAAACATTAAAATGACCCTGATTAAAGTTGATAAAGTTAATTTAATTTAATAGTGAATACTGCTTACAAAATGTTACCTTGCTCATTCTTTTTGATCTAACTCCTGCATTTCATACAGTCATAGGACCCTTCTTAAACAGCATGCAAGGAAGTACTTTCTTAGTGAACCTGTTTTAGAAGTGCATACTATTTATTGTGGTGTACCAGAATGCTCTATACTGGTTTCACTTTTATTTTCAATTTTTAAAACACCTAACAGGGGTTTTGACCTGTAGTGTTTAAATTATGCAGTGGCTTATTATTAATCAAGAGTCTGAAACGTACTGTTTTACAATGAACCACAACATTATGGCCACCATGTTTCTGCACTCACTTTTCTTTTTGATCAGCTTGACTGACCACATAAGAGCACTTTGTAGTTCTATAATTACAGTGCTGTCCATCTATTTCTCTGTATACCTTGTTAGCCTTCTTTCACCATGTTCTTAAAATGATCAAGACCCCACAGGATCACCACAGAGCAGGTATTATGTGGGTGGTGTGTCATTCTCAGAACTGCAGTGACACAAAATGGACAGCAAAACTAAAGTACTCCTAAGTAGAACATTTTAGAACATACTTGTAGGGGGTTTACTCTGAAAAAAGACTACAAATCCATTATTGACTTGTTGAATGCAGAGAAAGCAATGTTGTCACCACCACAAATACAGAGATTTGGTTTGAGACTACAACCATATGACTACAAGCACATAGTTGGAAAGTCCAATGTAGCAGATTCACTTTCACAACTTCATTTAACAGAGACAGAAAATGTGGAAATGTATCTGGACAGTATCAATGCATACAGTGACAATGCATGAGGTACAAACCATGAACCTTGAGGACAGATACAACATAAAATGATAGGGAATGTCACATTAAGCAACTAAAGACAAGTGTGGAGACAGGAAAATGGCTGAACCCAATTCCAGAGCAATTGCAGCCTTATGACAGATGTGCTGGACAGTTGTGCACATATAATAGACTTGTGATAAGAGGACACAGGATAGTGCTACCAAGACAAATAGTGAAACAAGCACTCAGGATTGAACATAAGACTGACCAAGAGGTGTTTCATACAAAACAATATCTGATGAGCAAATTCTACTGGCCCAACATGGACCTAGATGTAGAGAAAATGATCAGAATCTGCTAGGCCTGTGTACTCCAAAGCCTCTAAATGAAGATCAACCCCTCCAACTACAAGACCTATCTAGAATCCATCACGATGAATGCAAATCTAAAAGGAAACAGGAGGTTACCAAACCAGCAAAGCAAAGGAGTACAACTTCAAATTTGGTGACATAGTCTACATTGCCAGTATGGAGAATGGAAAGCTGGATTCCACATTCATAGACATTTGCTATGTACAAATGAGAAACACCAACAACAACTCCTTTGAACTGGTAAACACAGAGGATGGAAGTAATCAAAAATGTCAAACATCTTTGCCACACAACTGTGGGAATGGTCTTTGATGTTTGACACTCAAATCAACAATGACACAGTGGATGTGCTGATTGCTCCAGCAGTTGGGATCCTACCTGAACCTAACCAACCTGTGTCTGAGGTTATCACTACCAGGAAGGGTCGGGTCATCAGAAAGCCCATCAGAGACTTGAAAACTGAATAAAATAGAGAGAGACACTACCCTTGATTTGTTAATGTAAAATTGAACTGAATGTTTTGATTTATTAAATTTGTGTCACTGTGATTTGTAAAGAGAATGTTTTTGCTATGGAAAGTTTTTAAACAATTTGATTTGAGATTTATTTAGAAGGAAATATTTTGTTCTAAACAATAGATATAAATGTAGTACAGTTGATGTTAATGAGGTATTGTGAGATAGCTGACATTACAGACATGACAGCCAGAATGTAAAATGAAAGTGTGTCAATAAAGTAAGCATAAAACAGATCTAAAGGACTGTTTATTGGAGACAACACAAGAGAACACAGTTACTTAGAATTTCAATCAAATTTGGTACGAACATGAATGATTTTGTTACATTTTGTAAACTGTGTTTTATGCTTTTTATTATTTTTACAAACTCCTCCTAGATGATTCATTGTATTCTCTTGAAATTTGGAGAAAATAATCTTTAGATGTAAGTGATGATAAATGGCAAGAAATTATGTATACAACAAAAGATGTTCATGGCTTGGTTGAATGGCTTGAGTTGCCATGCCAATACAGGCAGCTACATTGTCTCAAACTGATAATGATTGTCTTGCAAATGGTGTTGCTATGGTGTGGGTGTTAATGTTGGTTGGTGGAGGTTGCTAATGCTTTTTCATTACTTAATATTTACAGGCCACTAGGAGTTTTTAAAAGAATGTAGTGACTTTGCTGCAGATGTAGCTATGTGCAGTGATAAAGCAGTAATAGGCAAAAAAAGTATTTAGTCAGCCACTGATTGTGCAAGTTATCCTACTTATAAAGATGAGAAAGGTCTGTAATTTTCATTATAGTTACACTTCAATTATGAGAGAAAAAACGAGAAAAAAAAATCCAGGAAATAACATTGTAGGATCTTTAAAGAATTTATTTGTAAATTATTGCAGAAAATAAGTATTTGTTCAATAACAAAAGTTCAACTCAATACTTTGTAACATAACCTTTGTTGGCAATGACAGAGGTCAAACCTTTCCTGTAAGTCTTCACCAGGTTTGCACACACTCTGGTATTTTGGCCCATTCCTCCATGCAGATCCCAAACATTCCGCTTGGTATGTTTGGGATCTGCATGGAGGAATGGGCCAAAATACCAGAGTGTGTGCAAACCTGGTGAAACCGGGTTGCTGGAAGACTCAGCCACGTTCAATTCTCTCACTGATGGAAAGAGGTTTTAGCTTAAAATCTCATAATACATGGCCCTGTTTATTTTTCTCTTCCCTTTACATGGATCAGTTGTCCTGTCCCCTTTGCAGAAGAATGCCCCCAAAGCATGATGTTTCAACCCCCATGCTTCACAGTAGGTATGATGTTCTTGGAATTCTATTTTGGTTTCATCTTGACCACATGATATTCTCTCAAATCTTAAGAAGGGGGACGCGTCTGGCTCTGCGGGATTTGAATCCCTCTCTGCGTAGTGTGTTACTGATGGTAGCCTTTGTTACTTTGGTCCCAACTCTATGCAGGTCATTCATCGGGTCCCTCTGTGTAGTTCAGGGATTTTAGTTCACCATTATCATGATAAACCATTAGGGGGGTATTTTGTGTACTTCTGGTACCAGTCCCAAGCCCAGATAAAAGGTGAGGGTTGCGTCAGGAGGGGCATCCAGTGTAAAACTTGTGCCAAAACTACAATGCGGATCACAAATATGACTGCCATACTGGATAGGTTGAGAACCGGGTTAACAACGACCACCTCCGGTGCTGTTGACCAGCAGGCTGCTGGTGGAAATTGGACTACTGTAGGTCAAGACCATTGAGGAGGAGAGGAAGAAGGTGGGCTAGAAGGCAGTGAGAGAGAAGGAAAGGCAGGAGTGTGGACGTTAGAGTAGGGACTCTGAACATAGAGACAATGACTGGTAAAGGCAGAGAGCTTGCAGACATGATGGAGAGAAGGAAGGTAGATATTCTGTGTGTTCAATAGACAAGATGGAATGGAAGCAAGGCCAGGAGCATTGGAGGTGGATTCAAAATGTTCTATCATGGTGTAGATAGGAAGAGAAATGGAGTAGGGATAATCCTAAAGGAACAGCTTGTGAAAAGTGTTCTGGATGTAAAGAGAGTGTCAGACAGGATCATGAGCTTGAAGTTGGAAGGTGATGGTGTAATTTTGAATGTTGTCAGTTATTATGCACCACAGCTTGGTTGTCAGTTAGAGGAGAAAGAGTAATTTTGGAGCATGATGGATGAAGTGGTAGAAGGTGTCCCTAGAGAGGAGATTGGTGCAGACGTCAATGGACATGTTGGTGAAGGGAACAGAGGGGATGAAGAGGTGCTGGGTATATATGGTGTGAAAGACAGAAATGCAGGTTGAGGTTTTAGTTTTAGCAAAGAGAATGGAAATGGCTATGGTAAACATATTTTCAGAAAAGTGAAGGACACAGGGTGACATACAAGAGTGGAGGGAGTTGCACTCATGTGGATCATATCCTTAGCAGGAGATGTCACCTAAAACAGATTGGAGATTGTAAAGTGGTGCCAGGGGAAAGTGACAAAGCCAAAGATTAGATGGTGGAAGCTGAAGGAGGAGGAAGGTTGCAGGCAGTTCAGGGAAAAGTTGCAACAGGCCCTTGGGGGCAGGGAGGAACTACTTGGCAAAGTACAGCTATGGTGGTGAGAGAAATTGCCAAGAATGTGTTGGGTGTTTTGTCTGGTCAGAGGTGAAGACAAGGAAAGTTGGAGTATTCAGAAGAAGAAGGCAGCTACGAAAAAGTGGGATAACCAGAGAGATGAAGGAAGTCGGCTGGAGTACTATGAGGCTAGAGAGGGGGAGAGATGGTAGATCAGGAAGTTCAAAGAATTAGTAAGGTGGAAGTGAGGGCAGCTTTAAAAAGGATGAAGAATAGAAAGTCAGTTGGTCCAGATGACATACCTGTGGAAGTATGGAGATATTTAGGAGAGAAGGCACCCTTTCTTGCACCCTTAATATTAAGTCCATTGTCATTACATTTTAAGGTGTTATATCTTCACTCTTGATCAAATCCCAGAGATCTCCTTTCATGACGTTTCCTAAAAAATCACTTAACATTAGTAAAACCATTGTTTCATTATGTCTTGCTCTTGATGCAAATTTAAATTTGGCCTCATGTGAGCTGCTTCCAGCTTTTTAAGGCTACGATTCTTTTTCTACAAGACAAAAAATACTGTGCCAAATATGTGATTTGATCTTTGCAAACCATGGTGCAATAACAAGCTTAAGTCACTAAGTCACCTAAATTATGTAAATATTATGATTAAATCTACCATTATTATCTTTGTTATTGTAATTAATAAAATGTCCAAATTGGGAATCTGCCATTCTCACAATTCAAAACATCATCTAGGTTTACATGGAATTGAAGGCACCATCTAGCAATCATTATTTTTCTGTACCAGCTAACTTTATATATATGATTTTATATATATATATATATATATATATATATATATATATATATATATATATATACACTGCTCCATAAAATAAAGGGAACACTTAAAGAACACAATATAACTCCAAGTAAATCAAACTTCTATGAAATTGAAACTGTCCACTTAGGAAGCAACACTGATTGACAATCCATTTCACATGCTGTTGTGCAAATGGAATGGACAACAGATTGAAATTATTGGCAATTAGCAAGACACGCTCAATAAAGCAGTGGTTCTGCAGGTGGGGACCACAAACCACTTCACAGTACCTTTGCTTTCTGGCTGACGTTTTTGTCACTTTTGTTGGTGGTGCTTTCACACTCGTGGTTGCATGAGACGGACTCTACAACCCACAGAAGTGGCTCAGGTAGCGCAGCTCATCCAGGATGGCATATCAATGCGAGCTGTGGCAAGAAGGTTTGCTGTGTCTGTTAGCCTAGTGTCCAGAGGCTGGAGGCTCTACCAGGAGACAGGCCAGTACACCAGGAGACGTGGAGGAGGCTGTAGGAGGGCAACAACCCAGTAGCAGGACCGCTACCTCCACTTTTGTGCAAAGAGGAACTGCCAGAGCCCTGCAAAATGATCTCCAGCAGGCTACAAATGTGCATGTGTCTGCACAAACGGTTAGACACCGACTCCATGAGGATGGTATGAGGGCCTGACGTCCACAGACTGGGGTTGTGCTCACAGCCCAACACCGTGCGAGAACACCAAAATTGGCAAATTCACCACTGGCGCCCTGTGCTCTTCAGAGATGAAAGCAGGTTCTCACTGAGCACATGTGACAGACGTGACAGAGTCTGGAGACTCCGTAAAGAGTGATCTGCTGCCTGCAACATCCTTTAGCATGACTGGTTTGGGAGTGGGTCAGTAATGGTGTGGGGTGGCATTTTTTTTGGAGGGCCTTCATGTGCTTGCCAGAGGTAGCCTGAGTGCCATTAGGTACCGAGATGAGATCCTCAGACCCCTTGTGAGACCAAATGCTGGTGTGGTTGGCCCTGGGTTCCTCCTAATGCAGGACAATGCTAGACCTGTGGCAGGAGTGTGTCAGCAGTTCATGCAAGATGAAGGCATTGAAGCTATGGACTGACCCGCCAGTTCCCCAGACCTGAATCCGATTGAGCACATCTGAGACATCATGTCTCGCTCCATCCACCAACGTCACGTTGCACCACAGACTGTCCAAGAGTTGACGGATGCTTTAGTCCAGGCGTGGGAGGAGACCATCTGCCACCTCATCAGGAGCATGTCCAGGCATTGTAGGGAGTACTTGTTTTAAGGACATTACATCAAATATGGGTCAGCCTGTAGTGTGTTTTTCCACTTTCATTTTGTGTGTGACTCCAAATCCAGGCCTCCATTGGTTAATAAATTTGATTTCCATTGATGATTTTTGAGTGATTTTGTTGTCAGTACATTCATCTTTGTACAGAACAAAGTATTCAATGAGAATATTTCATTCATTCAGATCTAGGATTTTGAGCAGTGTAGATAGATAGATATAGATAGATAAAGATATATCCTGCATATGGAGTGGCAGCTCTACACAGGTTACACAGACAAGTTCATGATGGTATATACTGCAATTTGAGTCTGCACCTCCCTTTTATTATTATTATTATTATTATTATTATTATTAATAATAATAATAATAATAATAAACACATTAATAAACAAAATAAATTCAGAGTTGTCTGTAACCTCGGTTTCCACACCTAGAGCAGGATCTAAAGCAACATCCAGGAACCTCTCCTTATCAGGTAGGACCTATTTTGGTAGTAAGTCGTTTGTCCAACACGTGCTTTAGCTCTCTCTCTATTCAGAGCAGAATGAGGAACACTAGGAGCTGGTTAGTCTTATGGCAGCAAAAATATAGTAACATAAACTAATCACTTCATTAGAACAGAAGTCATACCTGTTGTTTTCAGTGGGTTGCAGTGTGGTAAGCTTGAAGCTTGAGTTTCGGTCCTGTTTGGTTTGACTCTTTGTCCGTTTGATGGAACCTTTAAAACGCTTGCTGAAAAACCCCTGAAGGTCAGAAAGAAAGACAGATAACAGTCACAGATGCTAGTCAGGCGTTTCATTATTAGAAAAGTCTATTGCTATAAAACACTGAAAGCGGCAATGCGTAAAGTTTGTGTAAATAATATTGTTAGCAAACAAAAGTACAATTACAATTACAGCCTCGGGCAGCAGGTCTGCAGGTTCCAAGCTGGTTTTTGCAATTAGACCCAATATAACATTTACTGTTCTATGCAGTGTGAATTCCTAGGAGGCCCCTAGGAAACATGCCTGTGAAGCTTCATAAGAATCTGCCTATATAAAACAATATAAAAGTGAAGTTATAATTTGTTGTCTTCCATTATTTAAAAATTAAACTGCAATTGCACTGATTTTCCTTTGATAAATGATCAGGAATAATGGAATTCTGGGGTTTGAGAGTCAAAATAATTTTGATTAATAATTAATTGAGATGAAAGCAACAAATTCATTAAATTTGGTATGAACATGAAATATGTCCTTACAATCATGTACACTATTGGCACAACAGGAAGTCAGCAATTTTGGAAAGTGTACCCTGACTGCATGTTTTTAACTAAATTTACTAACTTCTGCTAGACGATTCATTACACACTCTTGAAATTTGATGTAAACAAGCTTCAGATCTGTGATGCTATATTGTGCAGGAATAGTTGATGTGTCAAACGAGGCCCAAATGGCTGGTAGTTGAATAGCTTGAGATGCCGCACCAATACAGGAAGTGGATACACCACTTAGAATATCATGAAAAAGTTGATTTATTTCAGTAATTCCATGCAAAATGCAAAACTTATAAATTAAATTCATTCACTACACACAAACTGATATATTTCAAATGTTTATTTCTTTTAATTTGATGATTATAACTGACAACTAATGAAAATCTCAAATTCAGTATAAATTAGAATATTGTGAAAAGGTTTAATATTGAAGACACCTGGTACCACAATCTAATCTAATCAGCTAATTAACTCAGTCTAGTTCTGTAGGCTACACAATCATGGGGAAGACTGCTGACTTGACAGTTGTCCAAAAGACAACCATTGACACCTTGCACAGGGAGGGCAAGACACAAAAGGTCATTGCTAAAGAGGTTGGCTGTTCACAGAGCTCTGTGTCCAAGCATATTAATAGAGAGGTAAAGGGAAGGAAAAGTATTCAAGCAATAGATAACTGCACCCTGGGTCAAAAATGTGGGGGAGATTCACAAAGAGTGCACTGTAGCTGGAGTCAGTGCTTCAAGAACCATCACGCACAGATGTTTGCAAGACATGTGTTTCAGCTGTCGCATTCCTTGTGTCAAGCCACTCTTTAACAAGAAGCGTATTGTCTGGGCTAAAAAGACAAAAAGGACAGGACTGCTGCTGAGTGTTCCAAAGTTATGTTCTCTGATGAAAGTAAATTTTTCATTTCCTTTGGGAATCAAGGACCCAGAGTCTGAAGGAAGAGAGGAGAGACTCATAATCCATGTTGCTTGAGGTCCAATGTAAAGTTTCCACAGTCAGTGATGTTTTGGGGTGCCATGTCATCTGCTGGTGTTGGTCCATTATGTTTTCTGAGGTCCAAGGTCAATGCAGCCATCTACCAGGAAGTTATAGAGCATGTCATGCTTCCTGCTGCTGACTAACTTTATAGAGATTTAGATTTCATTTTTCAACTGTACTTGGGACCAGCACACAGTGCCAAAGCTACTGATACCCAGTTTAAGGACCATGGTATCCTTGTTCTTAACTGGCCAGCAAACTCGCCTGAACTTTACCCCATAGAGAAACTGTATGGTATTGTGAAGAGGAAGATGCGATACGCCAGACGCCCAACCCAACAATTCAGAAGAGCTGAAGGCCCCTATCAGAGCAACCTGGGCTCTCATAACACCTGAGCAGTGCCACAGACTAATTGACCCCCATGCCACGCCGCATTGCTGCAATAATCCAGGCCAAAGGAGTCCCAACTAAATCTTGAGGGCTGTACATGCTCATAGTTTTCATGTTCATACTTTTCAGTTGGCCAACATTTCTAAAAATCCTTTATTTGTATTGGTCTTAAGTAATATTCTAATTTTCTGTGATAATGAATTTGGGATTTTCATTAGTTGTCAGTTATAATCATCAAAATTAAAAGAAATAAACATCTGAAATATATCACTGTGTGTAATGAATGAATATAATATGCAATGATTGTTCAGTAATGGAATTACTGAAATAAATCAACTTTTTCATGATATTCTAATTTAATGACCAGCACCTCTATCTTGCTGATTCTTGGTTTGATCAACCTCATATTATGCATGGTTATCAATGGATCAATCCTGACTACAAACATGTTATAGATGTATTCAAAGTAGACATTGAGTTATAGATGTAGTGCCACCTATTGAGAGTCATGGTTATAGCAGATTTTGGTAGGCTTTATATGGTCAATTGGATTTGAGTTGAGTCAACAATTATACCCAACCCAAATCCAAACAACCATCTACTCTTTGCACCATGTGAGGGTTCTTTGTTCCCACCATGGAGGGACCCCTCATTATTATTATGATGATGATGATGATTATTATTATTATTATTATGATTATGATGATTATTATTATTATTTCATGATTAACTTTTTGAGGCATTTGTTCAAATATATATATTGATATACTTTAATTTTCATCTTTTTTTTTCAGGCCATTTTGGTATGAATGTGTGACTCTCAAACCAACTGAGAGTTTTGAGGCACTTATGACATTTGAAAACTTGACACATGAACTACAAATAGAATTTACTATGAACTGATGCACTTTAGAATATTCCTGTCTCATCGCTTCTATAGCACCACCTACAAACATTGTTATAATGGTGGAAAATTGATTCACATCAAAGACAAGACTAGACGAAATAGAAATGTTAATATGGTCAGAACACAGTTGCTTTGAATTTCATGAGATCTGTAAGGAACATGAATGATTTTGTTACATTGTTAAGGGTGACTCTGCAAAAGGAAGTCAGACATTTTGGAAATTGTTCGTTTATTGCATGTTTTTCACAAACTATTTTGAACTCCTGGAAAACCACCATACACTCTTGAAATTGGATGTACAGTCATATGAAAAAGTTTGGGCACCCCTATTAATCTTAATCATTTTTATTTATAAATATTTGGGGGTTTGCAACAGCTATTTCAGTTTGATATATCTAATAACTGATGGACACAGTAATATTTCAGGATGTGAAATGAGGTTTATTGTACTAACAGAAAATGTGCAATATGCATTAAACCACAATTTGACAGGTGCAAAAGTATGGGCACCCTTATCATTTTTTTGATTTGAACTACTTTTTACTGACTTACTGAAGCACAAAATTGGTTTTGGTAATCTCATTGAGCTTTGAACTTTATAGCCAGTTGTATCCAATGTGAAAGGTATTTAAGGTGGCCAATTACAGTTGTTCTCCTATTTGAATCTCCTCTGAAGGAAATTGGCATCATGGACTCCTCCAAACAACTCTCAAATGATCTGAAAACAAGATTGTTCAACATAGTTGTTCAGGGGAAGGATACAAAAGTTGTGTAGAGATTTAACCTGTCAGTTTCACTGTGAGAACATAAGTAAGGAAATGGAAGACCACAGGGACAGTTCTTGTTAAGCCCAGAAGTGGCAGGCCAGAAAAATATCAGAAAGGCAGAGAGAAAAGAAGAATGGTGAGAACAGTCAAGGACAATCCACAAGACCACCTCCAAAGACTGCAGCATCATCTTGCTGCAGATGGGTCTGTGCATCGAACAACAATACAGCGCACTTTGCTGAGAGCTGTATGGGAGAGTGAATGAAAAACACGTTTTTCTTAAACACGCCACAAACAAGTGTTCGCCAGAGGTATGCAAAGCACATTTGGACAAGCCAGCTTCATTTGGAAGAAGGTCTGTGGACTGATGAAACAAAAGACAAGAGTTGTTTGGTCACCACAAAGGCATTATGCATGGCGGCAAAAAAAAAAGCCACAGCATTCCAAGAAAAACACCCTTACCCACTGTAAGAATTTGAGGTGGAGCTTCCATTATGCTTTGGGGCTGTGTGGCCAATCACGGGCACTGGGAATCTTGTTAAGTTGAGGGTGCATGGATTCCTCCAGTATCGTAGTTCTTGAATAATGTTCAAGTCAGTGACGAAAGAGAAAGTTGAGTTGCGCCGAGGATGGATATTTCAGCAAGATGATGATCCAAAACACCGCTCCAAATCTACTCAGGCATTCATGCAGAGGAACAATTACAATGTTCTGGAATGGCCATCCCAGTCCCAGACCTGAATATCATTGTTTATCTGTGGGATGATTTAGCGGGCTGTCCATGCTTTGGCGACCATCAAACTAACTGAACTGGAATTGTTTTTGTAAGAGGAATTGTCAAAAATACCTTCATCAGGATCCAGGAACTCCTTTAGGAAGCAGCTAGAGGCTGTTATTTTTTGCAAAAAGAAGGATCACATTAAATAGTAAAGTCACTTTTCTGTTGAGGTGCCCATACTTTTGCACCTGTCAAGTACAGTTTAATGCATATTGCACATTTCTGTTAGCACAATAAACACTCATTTCAATCCTGAAATATTGCTGTGTCCATCAGTTATTAGACATATCAGAAATAGCTGTTGCAAACCCCCAAATATTTATAAACAAAAATGATTAAGATTAATAGGGGTGCCCAAACTTTTACATATGACTGTACATAAAATTCTGACATATGTGGTGCTACATTGTGAAGGAAAGTAGATCTGTCAAATGGGGAGCTCGAATGGCGGGCAGTTGAACAAATTGAGATGCCACAGTAATATAGGAAGTGGAAATATCTTGCTGATTCTTTGGCTGATCAACCTCAAATTACACATGGTTGCTCGGTCCTAAAGTACAAATGTAGTTACTTTCCGGTCATGGAGGTACTTAGCCACCTATTGAAAGTCATGATTAATACAGATTTTTGGAGGTTTCATTTGAGTATATAGATTTGACCGGGAAGGTCAAACCCAAACTCTTACTTGAGTCTGCCTTGGATAAACAGGTAGGCACAAGAACTGCACTGTCTAGTTCATTTATTTATTTTTGGAATGATTCCTCCCATTTTTCTTTTCCCAACTTTTCTTTCATGTGTCATCTGGAACTTGACAGGCCACCTGCAAATAATTAACAATTAAAACTGTGTAATGTGATGTGACAAACTTGATCTGATTTGATTTGCCTCCTCCCAGCTCTTTACCAGCTATGAGGAAGAATTTCTTTGCTATCATCCTTTGGCTTGCTCAATGGGTGTTTATGCTTTATGTGTTGATCTTTTTATTTTGGACTTGTGTAAAGCTGATTCATTGTAAATAAAATGCTATACAAATAAATTAGATATTATTTGATTAGTCTGTCATTAACTGCTGGAGATAAGCACTGTCCATTTAGTATATTCTAGATTGTTCTTAACAGCTGGCAAGTTTTTTGATGTTAACAATGCCACTAAATATTATTTAACAGTTTTTTGTGTCACTGCACAAGTGCTATCAGAAAGATTATTTTAATTCAAATAACATGCTGCATTTGACACCTAATTTTTGATTATTATTTTCATGATAATTTGTATTATTAAATTATATTTTTACTTTAACATCTATATACATTTCTGCAGGTGCGCATACCTTTCATTTGTCTTATGTATATTCTGTTTAATTTATTTTCTATAACAAAAATAATCTGCATACCTTTATTTGAAAGAATATAAATTAATACCTGCTGTTGTAAATAATGTATATTTTAATTTTCTTAAATGCATCAAAGGTGTACAGCAACAGTAGTTATCCAACATGTTAACTGCTATTAGATAAAATTTCCATAATGTTTCCATTTTACCCATCAGTAATGTATTTTGGAATGTGTTTTGAATTAATTTATCAATGTATGTATTGCATTTAAATTTATTTTTTATTTTATTTTATTTATTACTTCAATTGTTGCTGTTAATGAGGTGGATAGTTTAATGGTCTATTTAATTGGTAAGAAAAGATCAGGCATTAACAATAGTAATAGTAATAGTAGTAACATGACATCACTAACAATGTGGTTGTCTAACTTCATTCTGCTTTTATATCTTCCCATTCATATTATTGTTTTCCCCAAGCTGGTGGTAAGAATTTTTATTTCACTAAGCATGAAATATTATTTCACTCAGATATGTGACAAACAGTAATTTATGTGATTTACTGAGTTAAGTGTCACTTTTTACAGACGGATAAATCAGTAGATAACACTGCAGGTAAGGTCTCAATTCTGAAAAACATCCCAGTATTGTTGTTCACCAGTTGCAGTGAATGCTAGTATGCTGCATACAGCAACATCCATAATACATTTTAACACAAGAAACAAGAACCAGGCCTTGATTTTACAAATTTATTTTACTAAATTATTAAAGCCTAGCTGTTATTTTTGTAGTAATTTTACACTACACAATGTTAATGATATGAGTAAAATGAATATTTGTTTGATCTATTTTGGGCAAAATTATATTGACAAAACAATTAATGATTTAGACAGGTCTTTTTATTTTTAATTACTATAAATTTGCTTTCAAAACTTACAAATGTCAAATGATATTGTATTGTTTTATTTATTTTTGCAGAGTGGATAGGCCTGATCATTATTTGACCTAGATAGTTTGTAATTTATATATTTTAAGTAGCAATAAATTTATCTGCAGCTCACTGTGTCAAGAGGTGTAGTTACCCATTTACCAGCAAATCAGAATATTATCATTCAATCCATCAATTAGTTTAAAAGAAAATTAAAGAGAAAATGGCTTTACCACCTAAATAAGAAGAGTTTGTTTACAAATCCAAAGTTCCCTAAAGTAACTATTCAACAGTTAACAAAAATGCTAAGATACAGTTATTGCTGTGTAATATCTGTGTAACAATTGTAATATTTATGACTCATTTGTTTGGTTTGGTTCTCCTTATCTACCTTCAGAATTATCTACTATTTAAGTGAGACTCTCATGAAGTTTACAAAAAGCATCACAAAATATGAAGGAATTCCAATCTGGATTCAAACCTGATGATAAACATACATTAAACACAATTGAGGACACTGTAATAAAGAGTAATGAACTTCCTTTTTCTAAACAGTAACAAAGCAGAGGTTCTCCTTTTAAATTTAAAACCTGCAATAAATGTTAAATCTGGCTGATTTCTCTGTGACACCTGGTTCAGCTGCTTAAAATCTTGCTGTCATAATTATGTGAGTTAGCATTTGACAACTTCGTAACATTTCCAAGCTAAGAAATAATGTATCCATCACAGATCGCAAGACCCTACAGCGGATAGTGAGGAAAGCCGAGAAGATCGTGGGTTCCTCTCCCCTCCATCAGCGACATCCACTTCTCCCACCATCTGCAAAGCCACCAGCATTGTGGAAGACCAACCCCTCCTCACAGTCTCTTAGTTCTGATGTAGGTCTGGCAGAAAGTGCAGACATCAGATCCTCCACCACCAGACCTCTGCAACAGCTTCATCCACCAGGTAGTCCTGCTCAACACCACGGAGACTGGGCTGAATCCCCCATCATGTCAACTTAATGTTGCCTTCATTCAGAACTTAGAACAATAAACTCTCTACATCAGTAACTGCTTTTATCATGTTTTATCATGTTATCTATATGTTACAGTAGTTTACATATCTCTGCACCTTATCATCACCATGAACACTTTATTTCATTATACTGTTCGGCATTGCACTGTATTTTTTTTACTGTATTTATTCATTCCCATCCTTAACAGGAGGATTAAGGATGAGAATGAGTAGGAACTGAACCAACAGTCAACAGCAACCAACCACCACAACCACAGGACTCTCTGTGCAATAAACAGTTTTTTTTCAGTGCAATAATAATGTGCAATACACCTCCTACAGGACTCTTTTTCTCATACTATTGTCTACATTGTATATTGTAATATAGTCTGTATATTATATATTCTATATATTTATATAGTGATTCTTACTCCTACTAAATTATTTTTCTGCCTATCTTTCTGCTTTCTGTATTACTGTATTGATGCTGCTACTGGAACCTTAATTTCCCTGAAGGAACCCTCCCAAGGGATCAATAAAGTTCTATTCTATTCTATTCTATTCTATGCTATTCTTCTATTCTACTGTATTTATTGCTGTCACGGGGCATAACCCACGTGTAACTTAATTTGTAAACCCACCCTAGGTTGTGACCGCGGGTGTGTTTGAAAACTAGACTCAGATGCAACAAGCAGGGCTTATGAGTGCTTATGAACTTAGGGGAACTGACAAGTGAAAGGGTTAAACAGTCAGATCGCTAGGGAAAGGAAGGCTCCAGCGATCTGTACTGGAAAAGAAAGGAGTTTAAATTTGTTTATAATGAAATAGAAAGAAAGAAAGAAATAAACAAAGAGGACCACCAGGCGCGGTATTCGAACCTCCGCGAGCTCACGCACTGTGATGCGGAGGTGGCGCTTTAACTCAGCGAGCTATGACGTCTGAGCGCATACTGAACCAGGAAGGGCTGTGAGAAAGGAGGAAGAACAGAAAATACTTTAAGCTGAGAAGGAACCCAAACTTAAAGGGACCCCTTGAATAGAGGGAAATGGGAAAAATAAACAACTCTTTCAAGCGAGAGAGAGGAAAACTAAAGTCTTTCCTTTCTTTTTCTTTCTTTTCTTGTTATTGTCTTTTTTGGAAGGAGGAAAGGGAGAGACACTCTGCCTCCTTTAGTTTGGAGGGAGCAGAGGGAAAAGAAATGTTTTTTTAAAAGAGAGGAGAAAACACTTCCCACATTTGGAGAAGGGAGGAGAGATTGAAGCAGAAAAACAGAAATTATCGGCGAAAGCATCTCATGGCCAATTAACCCCAGAAAACGGCGGTGCGAGGCACACGCTGCTTAAATACACCAACCCACATCTGGGCCCAATCAGGCTCATCAGGTCTTGCCAGTCGCCGAGCGCCCCCTGGCAGCTGGGCGGTGGCATTGCGGGCGACTCCTTAAAATTGTAGTGTTTGCACGTTGTTGTCCTATTGTATTGCTGCTCCATGCACTTTTAACAGTTCCCGGGTGTAATTCGTTACACTGTGTACCTGTACTCAGATGTAGTGACAATAAAAAGCTATGACCTTGACCTTGATCCATGCATGATACACAGAAGAAGAGTACATGGCTTTAGTACTTTAAGCCTAGATTATTGTAACACAATATGGTAAAAAATTTCAAAAGTGATGCAATAGGGTCACTTATTAAACCAGAAAATTTCCTTATCAACTGTTCATATTCTGGTTAAATTCCCACGATGATAAAAAACTCGTACCCAGAGCTTGCTCCAGTACCTACAAGACCTTATTTTTTCTATTAAAAGCCATCATGATTACTCGGGACACAGAGTTTCTAGTTTCCAAGAACTCTTCAGCAGGGAAGAAGAGACTTTTCTTACAAAACCAACTCTGGAACAATACTCCAGATTATGCTGCAGTTTGTGTTATAAAAAAAGAAACTTGTTTGTAGCACTGACAAAATGGAATGATGGAAACTAGAGAAAATGGATTGGTTACATGGGACAAATTGGTGTGTAAAAAATAGTAATGTAGTTAGTTATTTTAGTGTTAAGCAACATATTCAAGTAATGATTGTAATTTCAGCCCAAGGACTTAGAATGTCTGGGTTTCGACACATAAAATGAGTTTGAGCTGTTACTCACGGTATTTTTGAAAGGCGAAAGTTGGGACCATCAATGGAGACATTCTTTTCTGCTGTGCAAAGGCCAGCATGCTCTCTCGGCGAGTGGTGTTCAGCAGACACTTCTGAGGAGAGGACAGTGAGAGGGCTTAGAATATTAGATGATAGTGTGTGTGCAATTATCATCTGAGATGTACATCATACATTTTGTGGGTATGTTGAATAATGTAGTGTTTTTAATCTATAACAAAGTGCATCATCATTGCCATATTGTGTTTATTTGTTTGTATTCATATCAAGTCAAACTTGTTGGGCAAGAGGTTAAATCAACAATTCAAAGATAAACATGCACAATAAGGATCAAGGTGGCCAAACTCTTTCTTGTTGGTGTAACAAATTAAACGATTTGAGTAACAAGTCTTCTGTTAATATGATTAGAACATATATGTTATATACATACATGTTATATTAATTATTATTATTATCATATTATATTATGTTACATCATTATATGGATTTCACAGATAGAACCATTCATTTTAAACCAAATAATCTAAGGATGCTTTCACACCAACCTTGTTTGGTCCTTATTTTTGGATGGTTTGGAATTTTAGATAATTATAGGAACGAGGCAGGTCATCATCTGGGAGTAAACAACAGATGAAAAAAATGACTGAAATCCCAACAGTATGGCGTAACAATTTACACTGGTAGGCTGATATGCCATTGAAGGGAGTCCTGATTCTGGCAGGGCAAGTCTCACCAGCAGTAGCTGTATGCTGGCATCAGGCACACAAACTCTACAAACCAATCTAAGGTAGCCTATGGGAACACAGTCACATAGGTGATGACAACAGAACATTGTAAAATTTCTTAACAAGTGTGATAAATGCAGTGTGAAGCAAACCTAACCGAACCAAAAGTACGCGTGTAACAAAAAATGGGCCTTGGTTTGGACTTTCAGCTAAAAGAGCAATACATGTGAAGTCAGCCACCACCTCTTTTCGACCGGTCATTGCATCATAGCTGAGGAAAGTGACAGGTCCACACTCCAATACAATGGCTAAGCTGATGATGGCAAGCATTGTTATAATGGTGGAAAATTGATTCATATCAAAGACAAGACTAGACGAAATAGAAATGTTAATATGGTCAGAACACAGTTGCTTTGAATTTCATGAGATCTATGAGAACATGAATGATTTTTGTTACATTGTTAAGGGTGACTCTGCAAAAGGAAGTCAGACATTTGAAGTGTTTGCGTTTATTGCATGTTTTTCACAAACTATTTTGAACTCCTGGAAAAACCACCATACACTCTTGAAATTGGATATTTGGTCATATGAAAAGTTTGGGCACCTATTAATCTTAATCATTTTTATTTATAAATATTTGGGGGTTTGCAACAACTATTTCAGTTTGATATATCTAATAACTGATGGACACAGTAATATTTCAGGATGTGAAATGAAGGTTTTATTGTACTAACAGAAAATGTGCAATATGCATTAAACAAAAATTTGTAGGTGCAAAAGTATGGCACCATATCATTTCTTGATTTGAACTACTTTTTGCTGACTTACTGAAGCACAAAAATTGGTTTGGTAATCTCATTGAGCTTTGAACTTTGCCAGGTGTATCCAATCATTTAAGGTGGCCAATTGCAAGTTGTTCTCCTATTTGAATCTCCTCTGAAGAGTGGCATCATGGGCTCCTCAAAACAACTCTCAAATGATCTGAAAACAAGATTGTTCTTTTATAGTTGTTCAGGAAGGATACAAAAGTTGTCTCAGAGATTTAACCTGTCAGTTTCCACTGTGAGGAACATATTAAGGAAATGGGAAGACCATGGACAGTTCTTGTTAAGCCCAAGTGGCAGGCCAAGAAAAATATCAAGAAAGGCAGAGAAGAAGAATGGTGAGAACGATTAGGGACAATCCAAGACCACCTCCAAAAGACCTGCAACATCGTCTTGCTTGCCAGATAGATCACTGTGCATCGGGTCAACAATACAATGCACTTTGCACAGGAGAAGCTGTGGGAGAGTGGCGAGAAAAGCCGTTTCTGCAAGCACGCCACAACAGAGTAGCCAGAGGTAATGCAAAAGCACATTTGGACAAAGCGCTTCATTTTGGGAAGAAGGTCCCGCAGGACTGATGAAACAAAGATTGAAACTGTTTGGTCATCTAGCGTTATGCATGGCGGCAAGCACAACATTCAAGAAAAAACACTTGCTACCCACCGCCATTTGGTGGAGCTTCCATTATGCTTTGGGGCTGTGTGGCCAATCACGGGCACTGGGAATCTTGTTGGTTGAGAGATTGCGTAGTTCCGCTCAGTATCAGCAGATTCTTGAAAATAATGTTTAAGAATCAGTGGCAGTTGAAGTTACGCGAGGATGGATATTTCAGCAAAGATGATGATCAAAACACCGCTCAAATCTACTCAGGCATTCATGCAGAGGAACAATTACAATGTTCTGGAGACCAGCCATCCCAGTCCCGAACCTAAGATGTCATTTGAACATCTGTGGGATGATTTGAAGCGGGCTGTCCATGCTCGGCGACCATCAAGCTTAACTGAACTGGAATTGTTTTGTAGAGGTGTCATCAAAAATACCATAATTTTAGATATTATAGGAACTTGAGCAGGTCATCATCACAAATTAAACAACAGATGAAAAAAAAATGACTGAAATCAACTTGGTATGGAAGTAACAATTTACTGGTGAGCTGATATGCCATTGAAGGAGTCTGATTCTGGCGGGAGCAGAATCTCACAGCTTGGTGGCTATGCGGCATCAGGCACACAAACTCTACAAACCAATCTAGGTAGCCTATAGGGAGACACAGTCCACATAGGTGATGACAACAGGACATTGTAAAATTCTTAACAAGTGTGATAAATGCAGTGTGAAACCAAACCTAACCAGACCAAAAGTACACGATGTAACAAAAAAATGAACCTTGGTTTGGACTTTCAGCTAAAAGAGCAATACATGTGAAGTCAGCCACCACCTCTTTTCGACGGTTAACATTGCATCACTTATGAGGAAAGTGACAGGTCCACACTCCAATACAATGGCTAAGCTGATGATGGCAAGCAGCATGACTTGGGATTCGAACCTGTAATCCAAATATCACAGTGCTAAAACATTAGACAACTAAGCAGATCTTTCTGATTTAAATGAGAAATGCTGTTAGGAGGCAAACACTGAATTGCAACATACAACACAAGGCCTGTTTTGCTGCATTTGGGCAAGAATGGCTTGCCATCATTGATGGAAAATCACAACATGGATTAGGCCTCATGTTTTTATTTTTTTTAGAAAAACCTGAGCAACATTCTGAGCCACACTCTTGTAACACATGTAGAATGTGGCTTAGCATTGTCTTGCTGAAACAAGCAGGGACATCCCTGGAAAAGATGTTGCTTTGATGGCATGTTGCTCCAAAACCAGTATGTACCTTTCAGCATTAAAGTTGTCTTCACAGATGTGCATGTTACACATGACATAGGCACTACACACCCCCATACCATCAAAGATGCTGGCTTTCAATTTTGCTGATAACAATCCAGACAGTCCCTTTTCCTCTGTGGCCCGGAGGACACCACGTCCATCATTTCAAAAACAATTTGAAATGTGGACTCAACAGACAGACGTTTCCACTTTGCATCAGTCCATCTAAGATGAGCTTGGGGCTCAGAGAAGCCGGTGGGATTTCTGGGTGTAGTTGATATATGTATTTTGCTTTGCATAGTAGAGTTTTAACTTGCACTTGTAGATGGAGCGATGAACTGTGTTCACTGACAATGATTTTCTGAGTGTTCCTGCGCCCATGTGGTAATATCCATTACAAAATGATGTTGGTTTTTAATTTCGATGCAGTGCCATCTGACATGCTGTTACTTGCAGATTTCTCCAGATTCTTTGAAACTTATGATGATATTATGAACTGTAGATGATGAAATCCCTAAATTCCCTGCAATTGCACATTGAGAGACATTGTTCTTAAACTTTTGGACTTTTTGCTCAGGCAGTTGTTCACAGTGGTGAACCTGGCCCCGTCTTCACTGAGCCTTTCGGGGATGCTCAATATAGACCCAATAATCACTCACTCACACCTGTTTCCAATTAACCTGTTCACCTGTGGAATGTTTTTTAAGCACTCCTCAACTTGCCCAGTCTTTTATTGCCCATGTCCCAACTTTTTAGGAATGTTCAAGGCATCAAATTCAAAATGAGTGAAAATTGGAAAAAAGTTTATCCATTTGAACATTACATATGTTTGAAGTTTATTCAATTGAATATACAGGGGTTAGACAATGAAACTGAAACACCTGGTTTTAGACCACAATAATTTATTAGTATGGTGTACTAACTACTTTAAAACAACTGGCCAACAAAAGATGTCTGGCTGCATAGTTTTGCCCTGAGGCAATGAATGAAAAGAAATTGGTTTGTAAGTACTTGGTTTACAAAATGAAAAATCTTTTAACACCCAAATTTACTTCATTCTTAAGCATAATAATGTTCTCGATAATCAGGTTTCTTAAGCAAGAGCATTCAATCAACATGACATGCAGTTCATTATGTGTCGTAATAAACAATAAAATAAAAAACACAAACACTGATTAAATTTTTCAAGCTTCGGTGTATAATTAAACTGTACTTTAAGGCTTAATTCTTTTGAAACCTTTGCAAAGAAATAAAACATAAAAATATAACATGTACATAAGCATTCACAGCCTTTGCCATGACACACAAAATTGAGCTCAGATGCTTCCTCTTTCCACTAATCATCCTTCCTTTCTACAGCTTGATTGGACACCTATGGTAAATTCAGTTGATTGGACATGATTTGGAAAAGCATGCACATGTTTATATAAGGTCCCAGAGTACACAGTGCATATCAGAGCACAAACCAAGCCATGAAGTCTAAGGAATTGTCTGTAGACCTCAGAGACAGGATTGTATCAAGACATAGCTCTGGGGAAGGGTACAGAAAAAATTCTGCTGAGCAAAAAATTAATTTAACCCATTTTGGAATAAGGCCATAACATAACAAAATGTGCAAAAAATGAATACAATTTGGATGACCTGTATTGATGTACTTTTAATTATTATGACTTAACTGATGTCTTGAATTTTAAAAGAGAGAAGATTTTTAGATGTAGGCTGTTTTATTCCTCAGGTAAAAAAAAAAAAAAGAATTAACTTAAGAATTTAACTTACGCAATATGGAGACACCCTCTGCTGGATACTCTGGGAACTGTCCATCAAAGGGGACACTGACTGTCCTCCTTAGATTGCGCCCCTTGGAGAGCACAGCTGTGGTGCTGGCATGGACCTCTTCTGGCATCTGTAAAAATATAAGAGGTCAGGTAGATGACATGGAATGAATGCAAAGTCTTGCAGCATGTCAGAGGGAGTAATTAAGTTTTCAAATCAAATCAAAATTTATTTGTATAGTGCTCTTGATGTCACAGAGCAGCACAGGTCAAACTACTTGTCTCTGTGGCCTGATAAGATAATGCAGTTCAAAGTATATCTCATTGTGTTGTGCAGCTATTAACAAGCCAGCTTTAAGGTCTAAAATTTCTAATAAATAAAAATCACAAATCTCAAAAAAAAATCTGATTTGTTGTAGAACTGAAAAAAAAAATTAGGGATGTGACGGATCTGAGGAAAATCCGCATCTGTCAGATTCAAATTTTTTAGCTACAAATCCGTTGAATGCGAATGTGGTTTTGGTAAGCACGGGGCCATGAACACCTGATAAACCCAGATAAGCCCATTTGTGCTTTTATTTTTGTATTTTTTCAACACAAATACATGATGCTTAAACAGACCATCAGTCACAGGTAGTCACAGACTCACGGTGTACTGTAAACAATTCATCATGCTGTTTAAATGACACTGAATCATAAAATTATCATGTAATTAACTAATTATACATTCTTACACAAAGAAGACATATACCAACAACTAGTGCAGAACTGTTTGTGTTTACAACTGTTTTGTGTTTTACACTTGTTTTCTTACCACATTCTGCCATTTTCATTATTTATTTATTTAAAGCGGAAGTATAAAGTAAAGAACATTCACCATTATATTCAGATGAACGTTGGCTGTCTCTAAAAGATGACCTGCAGGGCGGAAATCAACCTGTATGTGTCCTGCACCCCTCAGTCTCTCCGGACTCCAATTCCCAGAATGCTTCAGCGGAATTCTGATTGTACTCACCTGGTCCGGAGAGATTTTAAACCAGTCTTTCAAACTGTTCAGTGTCTAGCTTTGTCTTGCAGCCTCAGTGCGCTACCCATACTTATCGTTATCAGTCTGTCCGTGTAGCCATTTCCATTTTCTGATCCTGTCTTTCGTCTCGTCCTGTGTTCAGTTTACAGGTTTTGTCTTCGCCTGTTTTTCGACTCCGCCTCTGGTTTGTCCATTCTGGTATTGTCTCTCCTGCCTGTTATTGACCTGGACTGTTTGACTTTGTTTAACGCATTTGTCCCATTAAAGTGCTGTGTTTATCTCTGTGTCTGCGTCCCTCTGTCCGGTCCTGACAGGATGAATGGTTCTGTTTTATGTGCCGGCAGCGATCTCAAATCCGCATTCGAGGAAAATTGGCCCTAAAACATCTGTCGAATTCGAATCTGCTAAAAATAGTCAAAGTTTGAATTTGAATTTGATGACATTTGAACTTCAACTATTTTTAGCAGATTCGAATTCAACAGATGTCACATCCCTAAAAAATAGAAATTATAATTTCTCTTGTGCTGTTTAAACATTAACAAATTTTACAAGTACTTTTTGGTCTCTTCTTCCAGCACTGACAATATACAATAGGCACAAAACCTAGAAGTGGTGTTATTGTTACTAATAATAAAAGCATAATTTTTACTTGTAGAACATGAAAATAATTGGAGAAATTGACAAAATATGAAATCTAGAGGAGAAAAAATTGCAGGGGGGAGTGGGTGAAAAAGAAAAGCTCTGACCTCTTCCTCTTTGTTAAGCAGGATAAGTTGCTTGTCCGTCAAGATGCAGTACTTCTTCTCCCAGACACTGGGCTCAGAGAAAGGGGACAGACCGCATGAGAAGTGGTGACTTGGTGGACATTTCCCATCTGTAATGCCAAACACTTGTTAATCAGTAGGTGGCAGCACCACCAGAAACATCAGTGCAAGCTCAGACACCCAGAACAAGAACAGGTAATAAATTACCCTGCACAACACAAATCCAGCCTCTCTGAAATTTAACTACAGGGAGGACACTAACAGAAGGAACCAAGCAGGAAGGCTTCACCATTGTTCTTAACAAAAAACATGACAGCCAGCTGCTGAAAGGCCTAACACAAGAACTCAAGAAACTTTATCCTGATCAATATCTTCACAGGGCTGTTCTTCTTAAAAGTCAAGCTTGCACAGGGCCATCACAGCCAGGACAAGTGAAAACAAACATCTCCTGTATTAACATATCCTTTATCACAGGTCTCATTTCCCCTACACCTGAAACAAATCTTGAT
Source organism: Acestrorhynchus altus (assembly GCA_034509495.1). Classification (NCBI taxonomy): domain Eukaryota; kingdom Metazoa; phylum Chordata; class Actinopteri; order Characiformes; family Acestrorhynchidae; genus Acestrorhynchus; species Acestrorhynchus altus. The sequence goes on along the minus strand of JAVGWO010000034.1, from coordinate 22,784 downwards.
GAATAGACTGCTACCCATCAGGTAGCTACTGGCTTGCCAAACTGCTACACATTACAGGACAAATAGAATAAGTCCTTTAGCACAGAGATGCAATTCTGTGAAAAGAAGGGCACTAAAGTATATAGATTTATTACAGTAGATTCCCTAATGAATCTTCTTTTCATATTTACACTTTCCAGGGTAGTACTCTGCTCTTACTTGTGAAGTGTGCAATTAATGAAGATTGGCCACCAGGCTGGTCTAATTTATCCATGAAACCTCCCACACTAAAATGACAGGTGTTTACATTTACATTTACATTTGCGGTATTTAGTAGACGCCCTTATCCAGAGCGACTTACAAAAGTGCTTTGCTGTTCACTTAGAATATCCTTAGCTAGTAGACAAGGCTGGACTCTAGAGATTCCTCACACTTAGATCCTGTTGAAACAAATGTCTTTATGGAGTTAAATACTCCTGAAACAGAACAGTCTGCGTTTGAAGACAGTGAGGGCCTCAGCTGTTCAGACTCCCAGGGGAAGTTCATTCCACCATTTTGGTGCCAGAACAGAGAAGAGTCTGGATGCATGTTTTCCTTGCATTCTGAGGAATGGTGGGTCAAGCTGAGCTGTACTTGAAGCTCGAAGGAACGCAGCAGAGGAGTTACAGTTTCAGTTTCATTGTCCACCCCTGTAGCTTAATCAATCAGCAATAGCAAAAGGAGTGGTATTTGGGGAATTGGAGCAGATCATAAACACCACTCCCCCCCGTTCACGTGTCAAGCAGGTTTGCCCTGCTCAGCGAAACACCTGTTGAGGAGCCTGTTCAAAGAACTCTGGTCATAGGAGATTCTTTTGTCTTACACGTGAAAATAGCTAGTCCATTAGGGGCACCAATGGCACAGTGGCGCAGTGGATAGCGCTGTTGCACAAGAAGGACCTCTAAAGTGGCCCTTAGTGTGTGAATGTGTGTGTGCCCTACGATGGACTAGCGCCCTGTTTAGGGTTGTTTCCCGCCCTTGCGCTCAAAGTTGCCGGCTGGGCACAGGCTCCCCCGTGACCCTTTTCAGAAATAAGCGGTATAGAAAATGGATGGATGTACATTAGGGGCACCAGTGGTCACAGCTGTTTACCGGGAGCCAGGGCACCGAACATTAGCGGCCATCTTAAGTTAGCAAATAGGAAATATTCAAAGATAGTAATCCAATGATATCCGTCTGCTGAAGAGTCTTCTTTTTCTTTCGGCTGCCCCCTTTACGGGTCGCCACAGCAGATCATCTGCCTCCATTTTGCCCTATCCCTTGCCTCCTCCACTGTTAGATAGATAGATTCAACTTTATTGCCATTGCTCAGTACAAGTACATAGCAACAAAATGCAGTACACCAACCATCTCCATGTCCACTACATCCATAAACCTTCTCTGAGGTCTTCCTCTTCTCTTTCTGCCCAGCAGCCCCATCTCCAACATTCTTTGTCCAATATATCCACTATCCCTCCTCAACACAAGTCCAAACCATCTCAAACTGGCCTCTTTGGCTTTATCTCCAAACTGCTCCGCCTTCACCGTCCCTCAGATCTGCTCATTTCTTGTCCATCCTTGTCACTCCCCATATTTTAGAAATGAATCAGATATCCTATAACACCTTCATTTCCTTTGAAATTCTGGCTATTACCATAACTAATCCAGCCACAAACAAGAACGCAATGTCATTAATTAATGTATATAGACCTCCAGGACCCTACTCAGATTTTTTTTTTAAGAATTTGGTAAAAAGTAACCAAACTCTTTTAAAAACTCTGTGTAGGGTCTAGGATTGAGATAAATGGCTTCTCAAAGTGAATGTTAAAATCTCCTACAATTATTACTTTATTACTACACACTGCCAAGTCTGCAGCAAAGTAGCAACTACTTTTTAACAACGATTTTTTAACACCAGATAATTATCCAACAGATCCAGAGGAATTACAGAGATTAACCATCTGTTTACAGAGTTACCTCCGATCAATACTGGACAATGTAGCCCCGTTTAAATATAAAAATGAAGACAATTAAGAAATTAAGAAAATTGTCCCATGGTACAAAGCTCAGACGCATATCTTAAAACAGTCAGCAGACTGAGACCTAGTTAGGATTACAAATGATCTCCTTCTTTCATCTCATCAAGGCTGTGTGTCCCTACTTGTGCTGCTAGATTTAAGTGCAGCATTTGATACAATCTAAAATTATCACAAAAATGATCAGACAGTGCTAAATCTGGCTGATTTCTCAGTTGTACCTAGCTCAGTAGAAAAAAATATTGGCATTATAATTGATTCAGATTTATTGTTTGACCAACACATAAGTAATATTACTAGGATAGCTTTTCTTCATCTTCGCAATATTTCCTAAGAAATGCCCTATCCTTGCACACTGCTGAAAAACTGATGCAAGCTTTCATTACCTAAAGATTAGATTACTGCAATGCACTATTATCAGGCTGTTCAAGCAGGAACCTACAAACCCTCACCATAAAGACTAGACAAGACTTGTAGACAAGTTAACAAGAAGACCGACAAAGACAGACTGAGAACAATGGGCTTATATATATACAGAGAACATTACACAAGACTGGAACATGATAATGATGCGGCAGGTTTATAAATCAGACACAGCTGGGAATTCTTCAGAGGCAATTTAACACCAGGGCTGATTTCTGGTCCCAGTCCAGCCCTGGTTTTAGGTGCAAGCTTATACTGAGTTAGGCCATGTGCCAGAGCAGCATATGGCAAAGTAAGATAAAGTGCTTCTACCAGAGATTTTAAATGCAATTCAGAGACATGCAAAACAACTAAAGAAGAAATTCTGTCAGACATTGCCAACTAGTGACCAGATGTTAAAGAAATACTATAAAAATACAATCCCTGCCGACATCTCACTCATCTGCCGAGTGCTCACAAAGCCATATTCTGTAAAAGACACCACGGAATTGGTTTTCATCCATGACACGAACAATATTCCAGGATATCCAGAATAGGATTCTCATCAACTTGTCCAATCTTCTCTGTCACTCAGTAGGCTATATGAGTGGAGATTATTTATTTGACTCATTTTGACTCATTACTGACTAATTTTCTGCAAAGTAGAACAAAAGCAGTTTAACGAACAAACATTTTTTTTTGTTGTTTGTTTTTTAAAGAAACGACTCAATTTAAAACTCACAATGCACAAGTACATCAGACCACCTTTAAGAAGATCCAAGTTTCTGCTCATTGTCAAACTATTTGTACTACTCCACTGTAACACAAGTTGTAGTGAAGTAGTAAAATCATAGCACAAAGATCATTCAGGGATTAAATTTAAGTAAACATTTAAATTTTTATTCAGTCACCTTTAAATCAGTCGGTCACCTCCAGGTTTTTAGCACCATCGTTTAGGTTCTATTTGAGAGTGATAATTCTGAAAGAAAATGTAAAAACACCTTTAATTTTTTAACAATGTATATAAAGGAATATGGATTAAAAATAAAGCATGCTCTGTTTTCTGATTACCCCAGGTCTTGTAATATAAAATACAAATGCTACAAAGCTTAATAGGTACATTGCTGTGAAAACTTATTTGGCTCCTTGTTTTCAGATATCAAAGATATCCTGAGTGAATACAAAATGTAGTTTTCAATTATTTATTACATAGTCGAGTAATAGACAACAAACCTTTCTTGTTGATGTATTAACCATGTTAGCAAGACTGTACATTAGCCACAGACAAAGCCTTCAAATTAAATTAAACATTTGATCAAACTGATAAAAAAAAACCTCTTGAATGCTGTATTGAACTCATTGTTTTGCACAAATATCTCTACTGTGTTTACCTGTACCATTGACTTTAGTTGTTTAGTTCAAAGTTATGCTTGCTGTAATGACTGAAACCTGTTTACCTTCACATGTTATGCTTCATAAAGTTACATTCTGATTATAGTGTAAAAGTACACATGCTTTGAAGGAAGATATGAGCAAGCAAATAAGTAAATTTACTGACAGTTTATATGCATTTTGAAATTGCCATTTGCTGTGATGGTAAGACTTAAAACAAAGTCTTAGGTAATCTTTAAATTCTTAGTATGTTTTGGTTTGGGGGAGGCATGCTTCACTAGTAAATAAATAAGAACACACCGGGTGTGTTTAGCGTGAGATTTCTGTACAATCAGTATGCAGGTAGTTATACTAGTTTTAGTTGCTGGTTAATTTGAGGTAATTTGTTGAATTGTTTGTTAATATTTGGCACTTTAAACTATTTAACTTCAGAATGGGACTGCCTGCAGGCTCACCAGTTCTGCACAAAGACGATCTACATCACACTTGTTTGTTTACTTTAGTCTGACATGGTAAGTGTACCGAAACAGTCATGGTATGAGTGTCATAAGAGGGGGGGCCAAGCCACTGGAGTGAGGCTCATGTTCAAATGCTGTGTTTTGTTTGTGCCTAACATGTATTCTGTTACTGTGCCACTTAATTCAACTTTGGATTCTTCTGTCAAAAGCACATTGTTCCAGAAGTCCTGACCCTGTTTGTTTGTTTGTTTGCTTCCTCCTAGCACACCTTCCATAAAATTCTAACCTGTTTGATCTCTTTCTGATGGTAGACACTGCATTTTGACATGAACTGTCAAAGAGTGAACTGTAGGTCCTGTGATGACATTTTAGAATTATTGGACACTTCTTTACAGATTGTGTGGTGGAAATTGATGTTATTAACATTAAAAAGTTTGTAGAATGCATTCCATGAGGACACCAGAGCTGGTGATCTGCTGCAACCAGGAAGTCGTGGTTTCCTCATTTTTCAAAAGAAACAATAGGATTCTATGCACTGTATGCTTGAACCCCAAATATCTCCTGTTTGACACTGCAATCAGCCCTTCCTCTATGTTGGCTTCCTTCAGTGCGTGACTGGTTACACAGCTAGAGTATCAGCGCTATTGCTCGGAGCTCAGCACAAACATTTGCAGGTGTGTCCCTGAGAACTTTGGTGGTGAAAACAATGCAGCAACTGTGAGTCAGTGAATGAACACTGTTGCAGCTTTTGCAGGATTTTTCAGATTTACCATTTGACCAACACATAGATATATCATTTGAACAATTTAACACACACGCAGAAGAAAACTTTCTATGCTAAGAAAGTATCATCAATGCATGATGCAAAAAAAAAAAAAATGCATGCTTATATTACTAAATGTTCCAGAAGGAACCTCATTAGACTACAACTAGTTAAAAATCCTATCAGCACTGCAGTCGCTTCCATTAAACAAAATTTTGTTATGGACATATAAAGGCCTATATGAACTTGCTCCTGAATACCTGCAAGACTTTAATTCCTATTATAAGTAATCATGATTACTTAAGTCACAGATGGTTTACCGATTCCCATAATTCAAAAAGCTTCAGCAGTGTCGAGAGCCTTTTTTTTCCACTAAGACACCAAAACTCTGGAATAATCTGCCATGTAATGTTTTGAAAACTGAGTTTGCAGCCTGTAGGAAGGTGGAATTTGAATTGAAACCATCTCAGAAGAGTCATATCTTATTTGTGCCAAACATTCATCATCAAGATCGGGTAGCCACCAATTTGATAATGCAGACACACAAATTTAACATTCACTGAGTTTTATTTCTGGGAGTTTCCAATCTTGATTCAAAACCTGTGGGCATAATGTGGCTTTCTAATGCAAAAACATTGAGCTAGATTGTTTACCCATGTTCTAATGACTTCTACTCACAAACTCTTTTCCAACTATTACACGTACATGACAGTGGTATATAAGGTTTGATGTATGATTATTTTTTAAAATAAAATGGAAACCAGAGTGGGAATGTGGCAAATCAGAGGTAAAGAGACAAAAATAAAAACTGAAGAATGAAGGAGGGAATGAATGAGACATTGTTATGCTGCTGTCAAAATATATGCCATAATTGTATATGCCATAATAATATTAGGTCAATTTAATATGTTAAGAGTCCAATAGGTGAGTTAATCTGGTCTCTGCATATGGGGGAGGGGACATTTAGTTCCAAAGAAATCACAATTCTTTAAATATTTTAATTTCTCTCAGACTCACCATCTCACACACTCAACATCTTGTGCCCTCACACTCATTATTATGCACACACTCATTATTACAGCTGAGCCATATGGGTAAAAAATAATCCTAATATTATGTAACTGAATTGTGATATACATATATATGTATATATATATATATATATTATTTCTTTCATCCCAGCCGATAGTAACAGAAAGACACTTCTGAGACAAAGTTACATATTCCAAATTTTATACAGGCACATGTATTAACATCTGCTGCATTTCTGTGTTCAAATTCTGAATTGTGTATGTTTGCTTCACAGTGTGTCTAAGAATCTACTATTTGTCACACTCTATTAAGTACAGAGACACTCCAGTTGAGTTTATAGAACTACATTTCAGTTTCATAAGTGTAGATGTATGAGCTGGCCATCACTTATGAAGACAGATTATCTTGTGGTGAGTAGACATTTTTAACTCTTTGTAATTCCATGAATTTTTAACAGTATCCATCCATCCTGTTATTTTTCTTATTTCAAAATTGATCCAATATTACACTTAACAATGGCCAGATAAAGTCTGTGACCAAAACACTGCATCCTCAGTCACTTGTCCAGTTGAAAGTAGCTGGTCTGGTTGTCCAAAAATGTCATGCTTATTGGATTGTATGGCTTGTATGTGGTCCAGCTCAACCTAATATTTGTGGTCAGTACAAAGTGAGACTCTCTCTAATGTCAGTATACATTTGTCAGTAATTCCTTCGCAAAGTAATTCCGATTAGGTACCTTCAGTCAAGGATTTTTATGTATAAAAATGTTGTATAAAGCCCTTTTCTTCCATATTTGGCAGCCTCAACAGAATACATTATTCTGGTGCTCATCTGACACTGTAAATCTGAACCATATTCAGATAATCGAGCCATTGTTTTTCTTTTTACTAACCAGACAGGAAGCAGTCCCATTTCATATTGTGTTTCCGGTTGGCTGTGCTGTATGAACTGGATCTCAGATGGATCTGGGGCGGATTCGGTGACTCACTGAGTCCTCTTCCAACTGCCACTCTGACCCTCAGTTCTGATGATTCTGGTATTACTCAAAATATCACATATGTATAGCAAACAGATTGCTAATGCTCTAAAATAAATAATTAAGCTTGTGACCAAAGCAAATTCTTTTATTTTAATTTGGTGTTTCCTGTATGCTAGCTAGCTAACATTTGTTAACACATTGTTTCTGTGAACAATTTTCTGAAAATAATAGTTAATTGTTAATATTTAGTATTTATATCCTAGTGAGGAAATCATACCTGAAGTGTGCTTTCTTGCATCCATAAAAGCTGAAATATTACTTGTTGAATTTTTCAAACTAACTTAATTTATTCATTCATACTATTATAAAGGTAGTTATTAGTAAACAATTGAGAATAAACTTATTAAGTCATTATTGTTCACAATGGTTGTGAGTGGACCAGATGTGTGATGAGTTTAATGCCCCAGATGTCAGTACCAATTGAGCTTTAATATGTTTGAGAATCATTATTTGTGGGTGGGGCACACACAGGGTGTGGTGACACAAGCACCCACATTTACCACTAGTTTTTGTAACAGGTTTAAAGTTTACAGTTCAGTATCTGAAACCCATTGAGAGATGGATCATAACAGCATTATATTTTACAACTTTACAGATTTCAGCTTATGACTTCCTACAGTCGCAAACCAGTCTGTGGGAACTGCATCATATTTTATATATGGGCCAACTTTTATCAACAGTAACAAATTACAAGCAATGAGTCTTTTTCTGTACCAATGAAAATTTTGAATATGCTTACTTTCCTGTTCATCTGTTAGAGTTAAACTAAACTAATGTGAGAACACTGTAACTTGTTCAGCAGATTCATGCAATGCTTGAAGCCACAGACAGATCATCAATCCAAAACCAAGGTAAGTTAGTATTGCAATATGTGGTGTTCACTTACATAAAAACAATTTGTCAAAATAGTTTATTTTGTAGACTAACATTTCTACCAACATTAAAAGCATTAATAGGGAGTGCAGTAACCACCATCTACACTTGAAATATTAAAATTGCTTTAAAGACCTGATTGATTACAGGCACAATAGATTAATTGCACCCATTGCTTACACTGATGTGCAAATGCACACACAACTTGTCTAGTCCCTGTAGAGAAGTACTTCAAATAGAATATGACTCTCTGGAGCAGATAAACAAACATGAACCTATTGGCACCATGCCTAATGCCAAGCATGTTTATCATATCATATACAAAATACAAATAGTCACTCAGCTTCTATGATTTTGCTTTGTTTTCTCACCACTTTGCTTATGCTGCTTTACAAATAGCATTATCCACATCTCAGTTATATACAGTATGTCTGGTCAGTGGCTATTGGACTTTTAGGCTAAAATACTATCTCAGTATTTTGAATAAAATGTAGTGTTCCACTGAGCTGATATCATGGGAATTTATGGTAGAGCTGTAGACTCAACTAACAAATGACAATGTTTTTATTTCATATGTCTGTAATAATATATTAAAGAGCATATTTACTTATTTCTGGTGGTGTTTAATGATATAAACATGAGTCTGAACATGATTACATACTGCTTAATTTTATATATTAAATGTTCTAGATAACATTTATTTAGTGAGGTTTCATTTGTGGAATACCTTTGTATTGCACCTAGTTTTGTTTACCTGCTCTGGTCCTGGACCTGTTTTCCTTGATATACTTGATGCCTCGTGCAGTTGATGTAATTATCTAAAGTTAACACTTGTATAAAATAAGCAGGGCAGAGCAACTCCAGGACCAGAGTGTGTTGTGTGTGTGTTGTGGTGTGTTTATATATAGACAAATAGTTAACAAACTAGCTAGTTATTCTTATAGAAAAATATGTTCATGAAGTAAATACTGTTGCCTTAATATTAGTTGCAAATTATTCAAATTCTAATGTAATATGTAGAGTTTTGCTCTCTGGAACAGTGTTAGTGTTTCATGCTGCTGGTACACAGTAAACTCACCAGTGTTAAATCAGCACTACGAGTGTTAACTGATCATTACACATGTTCATTTAACACTGGCGAGTTGTTTGCTGGGCTGAATGGCAATGGATAACATGCAAGACCTGACCTGGAATGAAGCTGGACGGTAAACGGATCTGGTCTGTATTAAGACCAGAGGAGCACAGAAATATAAAGGTCTGTTCCATGTCCAGCAAGGTGAAGTTGTGCTGAGACAAACTGGGAGAACAAAATGGTGAACTGTTGGATCTAACTGGAACACAACATATACTGATATATCTATATCTATACTGATATAAATCATATTCTCATCTTATATTGTGTACAAAAATATTTATAAGTCTATACATTTGAAATTGATAAAAACCCTATTGCCCTGTCCTAACTCAAATTCATTATTACACTCCTACACTCAGTGGGTAAGAGTCTTGGTGGTGAGAGTGAGAAAGTTTGATGGTGTGTGTGAGTTTTGATAACCAGTAAGAGAGGCAAGTTTGAAGTTTGGCCTAAGTAGCATCTCATAAAATTCCTTGTGGCATTATTATGGCATCATAGCGGTTCACCCTCAAGACATGGTGTTGCCCAATATAGACTTTGCAATGAGACTACGAACACCAGTAATTAATAGAATTTGGCTCATAGCAATTTGTGCTATGAAAATAGTTTGTAATAAGCTCCTGTGAATTTATCAGACACTTTTGTGTAGGCCAATCAGCATCATTTGTTGCCTTTAAGAGGTAGTACATTTTCTGAAGGAAATTTCAACATTGACATTACTAAAGAGTTAAATGATACAAAACATGAGTACAGAGGAACTTTCTGATCCATTTACTGCTCTTGCCACATCTATATAAAGCAGTATTTATCCACAAAAGTTTAAAAACTGGATTGAAAACAGGAAGAGGGAATATCCTGTGCTTTCAGCAAAATGCCTTAAACTGGACCTTGGGCTGCTTGTACCACAGGAAGGGTAGAGAACGGACAGATACCTGCCTTTCCCTGCAGGGAAAAATAATTCTCTGTAAATTAAACTGATATACCATGAAAATAAAATCCAGCCAAACCAAAGTAGGACTCAAAAATAGGCCAATTCAAAAAACCCAATACCTATTTTTGACCTATTCATGTCCCAAAACTCAGCCATAGTCTATGCTGGTGAAACATTAAAATGCAAGGTGACATGAGAATACCAAGGTTTTAAAAGCAGCACATCACCACCTAGTTATGAAAACACAGGTTGCAAAAGCCGCACGGAGAAAATAGGTTAAGACCTAACATGAAACAAGGTGGTAAAAGCCATTCACTTAAACCTCCACTCCACTGAAAATAAACAGTGTGTTTGTCACCCCATGCAAACTAACATCTATACATCAAAGAGCAAACAAAAATAAAGAATGTGTTTTTGGCATGTGATGCCCTTTGTGACTGCAATAAACATCATTCACTCTCTTAGTGAGTGACTCAGGGATTGGAAATTGCACATGATTCACCAACATGCTTAAGCAGACCAACATACAGGCTGGACGTTGAAGGTTTCTTTGGTCAGCACTTTGTGTGGCATATGTTTTTTTTATGTGTATTAACAATGACAGTATTTCAAAATGAGGAGAGTATTTAAAATTATTATTGTCTTAAGTTTCTGATCAGTGTTTATTTAGAAATCAGTGAAACAAGCACAATCCTTCCTTACTTATAGGAGGCTGAGGTCAGACATTTCTGTGGGAGATCACAGTAGTGTTGTTACACAGTGTTGTTACACAGTGACAATGGCTGGATAAACAAACAAGCCTTTTGTGAAATTGTCAAATAGTTCTACTAGTTGATTCATTTTAAAGAAAAAAGGAGAGCCAGCAAACCATAATAAACCAGTCTAAAATATTTACTTGAGAACAGCTATAGCCAACATTCAATTAGCATTCCTATTTAAAAACTAAGCCCTTTGTAAATGCTTTTTAGTTCTCATAGCCTCACTCTGACTGCTAAACTAAGTGATATGCCTCGGTTGCTAAATGGCAGTTGGACACTCCACATAAAAAGATAGTTCTTGGATGACCATTGCATGTGGTAAAAGCTGAGATGTTGAAAATGAGGAAACCACCGACTGGCCAAAAATGGCCACTTATTGAGTGGCAGCCAATATGGTCACAATTTGTTGTGACTGGTAGATTGCCATGTCACTCAATGGATTATCTGACATGTTGCGCTTCAAAAGTCACATCCTCCTTGTTTGCAATGGCAATGGTAAGGTGGACTACCATATAACTCACTTGCAAATGGCGAAGTTGTACTGTTTAATACAGGGGTTCTTAACCTGGGGGTACTTCTAGGGGGGTCGCGAATATGACACTAATTAAGACGTTTTGTCAGCTAAATGAATTGAATGAATAAAATTTTTCTCACTGAATCAAACGGACTCACTCAACGTTCTGCTCGACTCTTCGATCTGAATCTTGATTCAGGTTCATGCACATTGTGGCCCGGCACGTCATCCAGGCTGGATTAAAATGGAGCATAAATAATATCAAAGCTCCACTAGCATTGCTTCCAGTCTTTGGTCCATACAACATGCTGCCTTGCCCTCATTATTTATTGCTTTCTTGGGGTAGATGTACAGTTAATTTAGGGAAAAACGGTCATGTCAAAAATGAGCTTGTTCCAATCGAAGTGTGCAAAAATAGATGATATTTTCTATGAAGGGGCTACATTTGTGTAGAACAGATGTAGGCAACTGATTATGTTGTCAAAGCTGTGGAGTGGGCTTCTCAGAGAAAGACATTTCACAACAACTGACCAACAGCTGAATTGGCTGACACACTGAAATGAACTGTTGTGTTCTACATCTCTCCCACATAGGTATAATTGTGTGAAAATATATTTGGTAATTTCAAATATGGTATGATCAAATAATTGTGTTGCTATTACCAGTACTTGCTCTGTATTAGTCATAAATACATAAAATACAGTCAAGATTGTTCAAAAAGCTTATTACATTATGGCAGTACAAAAAATGTTAATAAATGCAAAACTAATCATTAAAAAAAATTTTTTTTATTTTTAACTAATTTTCAGTTCAGGACAACTGGACATTTTGAGCTGCTTTTGGGACTGTTTACTAACAAGTAAATGTGCTTAAATATTAATCTTAGGTTAGCTAAGGTTGTGTCTCCTTATTTGAAATAGTTATGTAAAATAGTAGTGAGGAGACATATCTTGAGTCTAAGCACATAGTAATACCATGTAGGCTCACAGCTATATTTAACATCACTACTGTCATGATAAGATGTCTGCAATCGGCCTTGTAATAATATATCACTTAGTCCATCTTGTCCATTCTGCAAAATAGCATTACCTTTGTATGAAATACCCTCGCACAAGTGTATCTGGGGCCATCTAGTTTAAATTTATGGCCAAGTGTCACCTAACTACACAGGACACAAATTATGTGTAATCAGGACTGTGTTATGAGTAGACTTTTAATGGTTATCGGTTTTCACTGTAAACCACAGTAAAGTTCATGACTTAATAAAACCACTTTAAATTTAAATAATCATTAATCACTAATAATTAATTAATCATTAATTTAATTTAATTTAATTTAAATTAATTTACAATTAAATAATAAAGGGCTCCCTGACACAAGGGAGGGGGTGCTGAACCAAGTTCTAATGAGACTAAATTAGTGCAAATAAGGGGAAAATGTAAACTTTACAGACAGTTTTACTGAAATAAAGATGGCATGAGTTGAAGCCTGAGGAGCAGGTTAGTTTGTGTACTTAGCTAGCCAGCTACCCACTGGTATAATTACCACTAGTAACTTTAGCCATAACGACAACAGCTGCAACTAGCAAGTATAATAATTTCTACACCAAGCTGACAGGGTACTCTATCTAAGTTATTTACATCTCATAGGTAAAAGGGAGAGGCAGAGGTAGGAGTGCTGCTGGTTCCAGTGACCTACTATCTGCTGACTTACAATGTGATAAGAGAAGCTTCTGTTTACACCAATTCTACTGAATTATAGTGACTGCCAAGAGGACTGCCAGTTTATATTAGTTAGCTACACAAGTTTTCTATTATGGTAATGGTAAGTCACCTAGCATAGTTGCAAAATATACATGAATACAAAAAAATCCCACTGTGCTAACAAAATTCATTTTTTTGGCCATAAAACTGTTCACAATCAATCAAATGCCATGATATTACAGAGAGCCACATCATGGCAAGTAATTAGCTTTAGCAAGGTTAGTGTTAGCTAGGTTTGGGTCAGTTAACTGTTGCTACAAATGCTCATTGTAAGACAAATTGTTGGGACAAACATTCACAAATGTGAGAAAACAAATTTAAAAAATGACCTTGCTATTTGTGTGAAACAACAAAAATAAATCAGTGTTACCTGCCTGTTGAGCAGAAATAAATGTTTACATGTGTTTTGGATCTTGCTTGATCTAAAATCTTTTTGCATACTTTCTGATGGTCTGACCTAGTGCTGGACAATATAGATTTAATATATCCATCTCCATATTATTTAGTTGAATGGCGATATATGATTTTCATCCCATTAGTAATAACAAGAATATACTTCTGAGACAAATCTATATGTTCCAAATTTTATACAGGCACTTTTCATTAACATTCAGCTGTAGATTACAATCCACATTCTGCTTTTCCAATTTCTGAATTTTGTGAATTGATTAGGAAGTGTCTATGCATCATGATGCATCTAAAGAATCAACAATATCCCGCAGCATAATAAGCACAGAAACACTTCAGTAGGGCTGAGTATATTTAACAATGTTTCTGTTCCATATGTGTACAAAATGTACAAGCCATCTATCACTTATGAATACAGTATACATTTAACTCTAACATTTAACTTAACAGTATCCATCTATCCTGGTATATAATTTTTCTTATTTCAAAGCAACTGATTTATTATTGAACTTACTAATGGCCAGATGAAGTCAGTGACTCAGCCACTTGTTGAGTTGAAAGTAAGCAGTCAGGAGACAGTCAGTTCTAAGTCATCCAAATGTATAGTGACACTCATGTATGGCACGCAGGTCTGGCTGGACCACATATCTTTGGTCAGTGCAAAGTGAGACACTTTGGTGAGACAGGTGGCGAGACTCTCTTTAATGTCAGTATACATTTTTGGTAGTATTTCTCTCGCAAAGTAATTCTGATTAGGTAACTGGTATCTTGGAAATATTGAAAAGAAAGGAAATGAAAGGAGCCCCACCCTATTCTGCATTTTTGCCAAAACCTTTCATGAAAGAGCCCCTACCTTGGCCTCCTCAACATCCTCCATGTTCACCTCCTCAATGTCACTGTCCAGCCTTGTTGAAGATGGCTCTGTGTCAGGCTCAATGCACCTTAGGTTTCCCCCGAATGGCCACCAGTTTTTCCAGTCTCTCGTTTGTGAGTCTGTTGCGAACCTTTGAGTGTGTTCTTGAACAGTGACCAGCTGAGCTCAGAGGCAGCTTATGATGGTGGGATTTGGAGGATGACGGAGCCTCAGATCCACAAAGTCCCTTCCACCAGGTGGATGCAGATATGTGCTGGCATGACTCCCAGATTCCATCCCCTTCCCAAAGGCCTTGCTTGGTTCAGAACTTCACCAAACTGCCCAGAACTTTGCCTTTATCAAGGTCCAGATGGCCAGACATGGCACTGACTTTATATAATCTTCAGGCTCAACTGTGTAACTTCAATAGTCTTGTACTTTGGGCTCAAAAGTGTGGCCTCCAGGGTTTAAGCAATCATCCGTGCATGTGATGGAGGATTGCACAGTGAATGCGGGGGGCGTGGCCTCAGTAGTCTTGCAGTAAGCAGAGCTGTGTGCATGTGACTGAGGAATGTACTTGCATTAAATCTGGTTGTTTTAGCCAAGATTATGCTACAATATATTTTCAATATATATACAATATATAAATATAAGTTCCCTGTTGAGGGCCAAACTTCAATTTTGTAAATTTCTGTTTTATTCCCATAAATTCCTGTTAATTCCCATAAATTCTCATAAATTCCTGTTAATTCCCATGGAAAGTTTCCAACTTTGAAAATACCCTATGCAGGAACAATCGTGAGAATATGGTACACATGACAATACATTACATGACAATAATGTACAAATGAAGGCTCAGTAATCCTGTCTGTTGTGCACACGTACAGGTAATGTGTTTGTGCGAAGATATGAATGGAACCTTATGAAAAGAATATTATCTGTACAAAGAGATATGGATAGAAGAGCAGTAATTGTCACTGTCAGTTATGTACATGTGTAGTGTACATGTCAGTGCAGTAACTGGATAGGAGTAATGTCCAAAATTAGTGAGCCTGTCCTGTTTTTGGCTCAGTGTGTTATAATGTCCCAACACAGTGAAGAGGAGTTACACAGTACAGTGTAATCACTGTTGGTACAAATGACTTGGCATCTCCCCCTTTGATGCAGTCTCCCCAACAGACTGCTGCGATGAAGACAGGACCCAAACCAACAGACTGGTAGAAGATGTCCAACATTTTGCTGCACATTTAAGGACCTGAGCTTCCTCAGAAAGTAGAGTCACACACTCTGTTTCTCCTCCTCCTGTCTCTGCCACTTTTCCTCTAACTCTGCCTCTCCTACCAGTGGTACCTGTCCAGTCTTCACTGGCTTTGCTTGACCCCAGGGAGGGCACTTAATGACTGAGATCTAGAGCTGTCTGTAGGCTACAAATAGACTACAACTCAAAATAGATTTGTATGTTACCTGCTAAACTAAGCAGTATATTATTGAGATCTGTGTATTAACTCCAACTGCAGGGGGTGTATTTTCAGAGCAGAAGGTTTTCCTCTGTATAACAGACTTGGCTTAGGCTAACACAGCTAGCGGCCCATAAAGCTAGCTAACTACAGACTAAGTTATATAAAATCCAAAAGAGCTGCTTTATAATGTGTAAACAATAAATACACTGAAAAATTTGGTATAGGACTCATTGCTTGCCATGGTTCTTAAACTCATCTTGCGCACGATTGTGTAGGTTCAGTGCTATGACTGTATATAAACACATCAATACATATATAGAATTTGCCTCATGTCTGGGGAGGAGGGGGCAGGGCAGACAACTCTCTAGTGTTTTGGAATTGAACTGCTGTAGACAATCCGAAAAAAAAATTTGTGAAAAATATGCAAAAACTGCACATTTTCCAATATGGCTGACTTCCTGGAGCAGAGATAATACAAACTAATGGATTTTTTTGCACCACATGAAGACCATGTTCAAGCCCAACATTTGTTAACACTGGAGAAAGGTTGTGGCAAACACAACAAAAATTAACTAATGTAGAAACTAACTATGAATATTTAAGGGGGTGTAACCAAACTGGAACAAATTGTTAAAAGATTTCTAAGGCGTAGCAAGGACAAATGAGTTGGCAATTTTTCAAAAGTTTGAGAATCCCAGCATATATTACACACATTTGAATCATAGTACCTCTTTGTGAATTTATAATGTCAGCTCAAATGATATCCTGGAACACATGTATTTGTAAAATTTCATGAGTGATCATCAATCAAAAGCCTTTCAAAACACCAAGAGGTATGCATATCTATGCATATGTTTCAAATCAATGATGTGCTGCCCACCACTATGTTGGCCATATTGGAAAGTGCAGTTTTTGCATATTTTTCACAAACTCTTTTGAACTCCTCCTAGAGTTTATCAGATTTCCACAACATTTGAGTAGAATACAACCCAGATGGTCCGGATGTTACATTACAAAGGAATTGTCAACTGCTCAAATGATTTTGTGATGGCAGGCAATGATTCATAGGCAAAACTAGAAAAATGTTAATCTTAACATTGTCAGAAGACAGTTGCTTACAAATTCATGAAATTTGGTATGAACAAGAATGATTTCATTACACACGTTTTCATTATTGGTATGGCTGACTCCACCTAACAGGAAGTCCACCATTTTGTAAATTGTGCATTGTTGTGAACTCTTTTAAACTCCTAGATGATTGATTGTATTGTCTTGACATTTGTAGTAAATTAACATTAGACATGTGATTGACATTCAAATGGCAGGCTGTTGGATATATACAGGAAGTGTATATGTCAACAGGAAGTGGATATATCTTACTGAATCTTGGTTTCATCAACCTCAAATGGTTACTAATGGCTCAATCCTGATTACAAAAATGTAGTTACTTTTAGTCATAGAACTAGCACCATGTATTGGAAGTCATGGTTATTACAAATTTTGGTAGGCTTAAAATGAGTACTTGTGTTTGATTGAAGGTCAGTGACACCCCAAACACACCTGATGTTAAATTGCGAAGGAGTAGTTGATTGTTTAAACAATATTGCAATGACGGATAATTCATTCATGATGTTCCTAGTACTAGATGACATGGAAAAGTTAACATCACTGTTGATGCATTGCTTAACTGGTTGTATTAAATGATGCTGGAGTAATTCCACCCCTCAGCTTGGTGGCTTTACAAACATTACATGTAGCCATTCTGCTATTTGGCATTTCCAAAATGAAAAATCTCCACAAAATTGACATTTTTCTGCAGCCACCAGCTAAAGTTTGTTCACTCAGCAACAGACTGAAGCAGCTGGTGGTTCAGGGTAAAGTGTGGAACTGAAAAACGCATCAGTGATGCATTTCAGGTTAACATTATGGGTTTTTATGGGCGGATTTATGGTCCAGTGCAGGCTGCAGACAGAAATATGGATAGGCCTGATATCCGATATTATATCAGATTGGTCCCATCTCTAATTTCTTCACAATTTACCATCATATATGTCTGAAATGTATTAACCCCAAATTTCAAGAGAATAAAATGAATTGTATAAGAGGACTTTGAAAGAGTTTGTAATAAACACACAATTTCCAAAATGGCCGACTTCCCAGAGTCAACAATGCCAATACTGAAAACATGTGTTAAAAGGACATCATATTCATACCTAATACAACTGTGTTCTAACCATGGTAACACTTCCATTTCTTTTAGTGTTGCACATCATGTAAATTAGTTGCAGTTATAAATTCTTTGCAATTTAACATCAGGTACTCTAGATGGAGTTCAAAAGAAATATGCAAACTCTACACAAATTCCAATATGGCTAACTTCATGGGGGTACAGCTAATGCAAATTAATGGATTTTTGTATACTACATGAAGATCTATGGTCAAGCCAAAATTCATGAACAATGGAAAAAGTCTGCCGCAACCACAGGAAAAAGTAAGTAGCTTAGAAACTAACTCAAAATTCTACACAGTACCTCATGATAAAGTGAGAAATCTTGGTTTGAAATCTTTATACACACTAAAAATAAAATAAAAATATAAACACACGAGTATTAACAGCCTTTGCTCATTACTTTGTTGAAGCACCATTGGCAACAATTACAGCCACAAGTGTTTTTGATTGTGATGCTACAAGCCTGGCACCCCCCTTTGGAAGGCTCTCCCATTCTTTTTTACAGAACATATCAAGCTCCATCAGATTGGATGGGGCACATCAGTGCACAGACCTTTTTACACATCTCCATAGATGTTCAATCAGGTTCAAGTCTGAGCTCTGGCTGGGCCACTCAAGGACATTCACAGAGTTGTCCCGAAGTCACTCCTTCGTTATCTTGGCTGTGTGCTTAGGATCATTGTCATCTCAGTCTGAGGTCTGGAGCACTCTAGACCAGGTTATCATCAGGGATTTCTCTGTACATTGCTACAATCATCTTTCCCTCAAACCTGTCTCCCAGTTCCTGCTGCAAAAAAACATCCCCTCAGCATAATGCTGCCACCTCCATGCTGCACTATAGGAATGGTATTGGCTAGGTGATGAGCAGTACCTGGTTTCCTCCAGACATAATGCTTGACATTTAGTCCAAAAAGCTCAATATTTTGTTTCTCATGGTTTGAGATTCATTCAGGTGCCTTTTGGCAAACTCCAGAAAGGCTGTTAAGTACCTTTTACTTGGCTTCCATAAAAGGGCTTCCATCTGGTGTACTGCAGAAATAGTTGTCCACCTGGAAGGTTCTCCTCTCTTCACAGAGCAACATTGGTGCTCTCTCAGAGTGACCACTGAGTTCTTGGTTACCTCCCTGACCAAGGCCCTACTACCACAATCACTCAGTGTCCTTGTAGTTCCAAACTTCTTCCATTTATGGATTATGGATGTCAGTTTGCTCATTGGGACAGTCAATGCAGCAGAAACTTTTTGTACGTTTCCCCAGATCCATGTCTCTAAACAATCCTGTCTTGGAGAGCTACAGACAATTCATAGACTCCACGGTTGCGCTCCAACTTGCAATGTCTACCATGGGAACTTATATAAACAGATTTGTGCCTTTCCAAATCATATCCTATCAACTGATTTTACCACAGGTGTCCAATCAAGCTGAAGAAACATCTGAAGGATGATCAGTTGAAACAAGATACATCTGCGCTCAATTTGAGTGTCATGGCAAAGGTTATAAATACTTTTGTTGTATTTTTGTGTTTTTATTTTTAATAAATCTGCAAAGATTTCAAACAATCTTCTCAATTCGTCATCATGTAGTATTGTGTGTAGGGAAAAATGAATTAAGGCTGTAACAATGTGCAAAAAGGATGTACTCTTTATGGTTCTTGAGGCTCTTTTGTAGGTACTCAGGGGAAAAAAGGTTTGTCGCCATGTCATAGGGGTGGGAGATATGGACATCAAAGTTTGATGCTTCACTACTGCACCACCATCAGGCCAATTGGGCTGAGATTGAGTGCCTGACTAGACTTTATGTGCATCTCAAACCCCAATAAACATACCATAAACAACAGGGCTCTGCAGTTCAGGCCCTAATAATAAAATATGTATGATGTGGTTGTAGTGTATGTTGTAGATGGATTATACAGTGGGGAAAATAAGTATTTCAGGAAGTACATATTTGACACACTGCCAATTTTGCAAGTTTTCCCACATAAAAAGAATGGAGAGGTTTGTACACTTAGGTCAACTTTGAGGGACAGAATCTAAAAAAAAATCCAGAAAATCACAGTGTATGATTTAAATAATTAATTTGCTTTTTATTGGATGAATGTATTTGATACAATAGAAACACAGAACTTAATATTTGGCACAGTTTGCAATTACAGAGGTCAAACTTCCCTGTAGTACTTGACCAAGTTTGCAGCAAGACCTTTGGCCCACTCCTCCATACAGATCTTCTCCAGAGCTTTCAGATTTCGGGGCTGTCACTGGGCAACATTGAGTTTCAGGTCCCTCCAAAGATTTTTTACTGAGTTCAGGTCTGGATACTGGCTAAGCCACTCCAGATACTTGAAATGCTTCTAAAGGAGCCACACGCCTTGGCTGTGTGTTTCGGGTCATTGTCATGCTGGGTCATGGCTGAGTCTTCCATCTTCCGTGCTCTTACTGAGGTATGGAGGTTTTTGGCCAAAATCTTGTGATACAAGGCTCCATCCATCCTCCCATTAATATCATCCAGATGGTCATTAGCAAACTTCAAACAGGCTTGGGCAGGTTTTAGCATGAGCAGGGAGACCTTGCGTGCCCTGCAGAATTTTATTCCGTGACAGCATAGTGTAATAATTTTTGAAACTGTGGTGCCAGCTCTTTTCAGGTCATTTACATGGTTCTCCCATGATGTTCTGGGCTGATTCCTGACCTTTTTCAGAATCATTCTCCCTTCATAAGTTGAGATCTTGCATAGAGACCCAGAATGAGCAAGATTGTCATCTTGTGTCTCTACCATTTTCTAATAATTGCACCTTCTCACCAAGTTGCTTGCCTATTGTCCTATAGCCCATCTCAGCCTTGTGCAGGTCTACAGTTTTGTCTCTGGTGTCCTTAGACAGCTCTTTGTTCTTGGTCATGGTGGAGAGTTTGGAGTATGATTGAGTGTGTGGTATCATTTATAAAGGTAACAAACTCAAACATTTGCAATTAAAACAGGTAATGGGTCGGAGGCCTCCTTAAAGGAAAGCTAACAGATCTGTGAGAGCCTCAATACTTGCTCATTGACAGCTGATCGAATACTTGCAAATTAATTATTTTAAAGTGACACTGTGATTTTCTGGATTTTTTTAGATTACGTCTATCACAGTTGAAGTGTACCTATGATAAAAAAAAATGACTGACCTCTCCATTTTTTGTAGGTGGGAAAACTTGCAAAATTGGCAGTGTATAAAATACTTATTTTGCCCACTGTAGGTGATGACTATTACTCATTCCTTCCGGTGATGATTTGCTTTTGCCAAGATAAAAAATAGACCTCACTGTTCTCACAAAGATCACGCTCTCTCCTCCCTGGGCAGGAATGTTTACAGCTGCCCTACTCTACAGCCTGGCTGGTGACTGAATACGAATGACGCCATCAGTGATCAACAGTGGCTGATGACAGAGACAGTCATTACATAGAGACATAATTCATAGCATACCAACAGATTTATAGATCCAATCCATCTTAATCATTCCACTACTGTTTCTACAATATCTCTAGCCACAATCTAAACTCAGGTTTGTTTCATTATTTATATATAGTAATATAAGTAATATATAGAAATAATAATTGGCAGAAATCTGGGACATTAAGGTGGAAGTTGAGTGCTCTGATTTTATAGGTTATGCATTTTGATGCTCTTCACTTCATGTTTCCTCAAACACTTTACAAAAACGTGAAACAGCTACATAAGCTTTGTCATTTCGATGTGAGTGGTCATCACTTACCGTATGCGCGCAACCATCCCTGCTGCTGGTAAAGGGTGTCTGTAACAATCCCCCCGGACAGAGCGGAAAGAGGCTCTGCAGACACGCCTGACCAGCCCGCGTCCTTCTCCGCTGAAGCGCGGAGATCTCCTGAACCGGCCTCCATCCAGGGCCGCACTGCAGCTCCGATACTTTAGTCTTTTAGATCCGACATTGATCAGGGTTTCTTTATCGTTTAGTTAAAGGAAACAGCAGCCTGAAACACAAAGCCTGAATCCTCAGAGTTCCAGTCTGTTACTCTTATGTTCAGCGGGATTAAAGTTTCCCTCTTCGTCACTAAAGTGTGGCTCCGTTTGGAGAAACTCGTCTAAAGTTAAACTTCAGCTGACCGAAGTACAATCTCCTCTTTCTGCTGCAGGAACTTCTCTTTGATTCAGATCAGGAGGAGAGCCAGAGCCCACAGTCCAGTCCACTGTCCAGTTTACAGTCCAGTCCAGAGTCCAGTTTACAGTCCTGTTCAGAGTCCAGTTTACAGTCCATTTCAGAGTCCAGTTTACAGTTCAATCCAGGGTCCAGTTAACAGTCCAGTGTCCAGTTTACAGTCCAGTCCAGTCCAGATTCCAGTGTCCAGTTTACAGTCCAGTCCAGATTCCAGTATCCAGTTTACAGTCCAGTCCAGGGCCTCCGCGGTGAACTTTCCCGTCGTGTTCAGTAAACTGTAGAAAGTCGTCAGTCATCGATCTTCATGTAGAACTAGCTGAATTATCCGTGTACTGAATCTGTGTACTGCAGTACTGACTCCGTCTCCGTATCAGACCACTTCCACAGGTAGAGAAGACGCCGAGCTGCTCGCACTGCACCGCTGTGTAAACGAAGAGGACTGCGCTCCCCCGCGGTGATCAGCGGTCGAGGAACGAGGATAGAACAGCGCCATAGAGGCGGAAGGGCGCCCCTGTAGCCCACCTGAAGTATGGCAGACCTCGCTGGGTTCTTTCTAGCATTAAGGATGCAATAAC